>JBBPKB010000559.1:0-12258 GCA_038089035.1 Boletellus dicymbophilus
CGGACGACGCTCCAGGGCCACCGCTGCCGGCGGTTACCAACTCACCAACGTCCTCAAGCTGCCGCGCGCGACGACGTACTCGACACAGGCGCTCTACGGTCTGTCGCCATAGCATATCGTAATACAGCATGGCTTACCCCTCGACAACAGACCAGGTCCACGCCGGAGATATCAATCTCGAGCCCGAGTACCAGCGCGGTATGTCACTGACCCATACTGCCGCTCACTTCATTCTTCTTATTATTTTTTACATTCAAGACGTCGTGTGGCCCGAATCGAAGCAAATTGGCCTCATCGATTCCATCTTTCGCAATTTTTACGTACCGCCCATTATTTTCGGTGCGCCGAGCTCCTTTCTCGTCCTCTTCTCGTCGCTGATGGATCGACTTGACCAGTGGCACATCAGCACGAGGATGGCTCGGAGACCAAGACGTGCATTGACGGGAAGCAGCGACTGACGTCTATTCACCGGTGCGTCGCTTCCTCTCGCTTCTTCCCCAGTTCCTTCTCGTGCTTACACCATATGTACACAAGCTTCATGGACGGATTGGTTCGTTCGTTCGTTCATTTCATCTTCTATCCTCGGTCTCATTTATGCCTCGGGTTCATCCATAGATACCACGTAAGTTTACCCCTCGTCCTTATTTGTCTCATTGATGTTCCTTTCGTTCTCAGATCGAGACCCGTATGTCCACTTTGTACTTCTCCTTCGAAATATACCCACCGTTGCAACACAGGGTAATCGGCACAAAGTACTGGTACAAGTCCAATCCGAACCAGAGCGGGAGGGGACTACCACTTCCAGACAGATATCGGCGGTTATTTGCAAACAAGCAAATTGTCTGCGTCGAGTACCAGGATCTCCCCGACTCGGATGAGCGCGAAATCTTCCAAGTAAGAGAGCACTTAGGTAGATGTGTGCTGGCTACTAAATGTTCTCGCTTCACCAGAGGGTGCAACTCGGAATGGCACTCACGCCCGCAGGTACGTTTCTCCCCATACCGTTATCTCTCTTCTCATTTCCGTGTTTCCAGAAAAACTGCAGGTAATCAATTCTCCGATGGCCAGTTTCGTGCGCACGCTGCAGGCAGAGTACTTTTACACGGGGAGCGCGCTTGACGCCGAAAACTTCGAATGGGATCGTTCCCGCGGCGGCGACTTCCGTTGCATTACCCAAGCGCTATACATCATCTCCAAGTGGCCTTCGGGCGCTTCGATAGCTGCCGTCACCCAGCTCGAAAAATGGCTGCGCAACCCGACGAGGAAGCCCTACGTGCGTAGCAACAGCAAGAAAAAGGCCAAGGAGACGAGCGAACCGAGCGAACAAGACCTCTCCAGCGACGCCGAGTTTCTCGATCGGATCCACGGCACGTTTCGGACGTTTTCGGACCTGGTCGGGGACGCGTCGCTGCATGGGCTGTTCCTGAAACCGGAGTGGCGGGTGTCGCCGATCGAGTTCGTGATGATGTGTCTGTTGGTGTCCGTAAAGAAGGACAAGGGGACGCCGCAGGAGGTGGCGTTGCGAATTGGGGAGATGCGGGTGCGGGTGCGGGAGGAGCATGTGGATATTCGGATGAACGCGCGGGTGGCCAAGACGATGTTCGACTTTATCATGGAGTGCGACGACAGCGTCGGACCGTCGTCTGGCCCTCGGACACGTTCGAGCGTCAAGCGGAAGAGGGAGGATGAAGAAGTGGTGATCCCAGAGAGAAATGAGAAGGACCGTCGGGAGGACCATACTTTAGTGAACGCTCATCCGAACGATGCTCAAGGGGATAACGCGGTGCCCGGGCCATCGTCGCAAGTAATCCCGCCGGTGTCGTCGCCGAGCTCGACACCACGCGTTCCGGTGCCACCGAGGCCGGACAGATTGTTGGCCTTGCGAGAGGCCAAGAAGGCAATCATCGCGCCTCCTCGAGTGTTGAGCTCGCCGAAACCCCCCAGCACGCCTCTTGCCACGGTGAATCCAGCGGTCGTGTGGCAATGAAAACTCTCACTCTCCTCCCTCCCTTTTTACTATATCTTATGCCGAGCCTCGGCCTATGTGTATTTTTGATTCAAGGCGTGCATGTAAGGTTTTTTCCTTCTTTCTTAGTAGTTGGCTCTTTCGAGGTTCAATGATTTGGCATGGTGGGTAGATAGTATCTCCGTAGTGTATGATCTTAGTCCTGAATATATTCGGTTGAAAAGCTTCTTTTATTCATGAGCAACACGGTAGAGCTCCACGTGAGTCACAGTTGTATATGGTCCTGAGTCGTGGCCAGCCTACAGTAATAGTTTGCATGTATCGGAGGCAGGGCCGTTGTTGACGAGGACGAAACGATCCCTGCAAGCATAATCAATACGTTTTACCTTACTTACAGGACTTGAAGCCTGAAGCTTTCCGGGACAGCCTGTACAAGAGATTGAACCGCTCCGGAGTCTCAGGCTATTTCGTTACTTCAAGTTTTGTGTTTGGGAGTTGTACTATCATTTATACTGAGGCTGCTCCCGGCCTGCCCCGCCTTCTGTTCTCTGCATGTATGGTATCAAGTCACATCACTTACGGTGTTACCGGACCTTTACCTTCGTCGCCATTTTACCATGACACAGATCTTTCAAAAATCCGTATGCCACCAAGCCTCTTGTTCAATAACTCGACCGCCGGCGGCTACCACAAAATGGGATACCTCTGGGTGAAAGGACCATCGTTCTTCTATTTTTAAAAAAATGTTTTCGATGGCATCACTAGCGCATGCGGGCCCCGTGAGGCCGCTATTCGTCCAAGGTCGATGGTATACACCATACCATGGGTTCGAAACGTACCACTTCCTCCGACAGCACGACATTGTGGGTAATCGAAGACACGTATGAAGGCCAGACTTTCTTCGAGTGTGTCGACATACACTTCTCATTCAATGACCTCCCATGCGCTAATATGTGTCTCACCAAGCACTTTTGATTTTTACCACCGGCGCAGATTCGACCGAGTTCGCATGCAGTCCTCTTTGTCGACATTTATTTTCATGGACCCTACCAGGCTCGCAGCGGGTTGATAACGTGTGTCTCAATTAATAATTGTTAGAACATAAATAAATAGCTATGGAGCAATCCGTAGTAATCCGAGACCGCAGCAGCCGATTACATAATCGTATCATTTAGTAGGCAAGGGGCCTGCTTACAGAGCGGGCAAATGTGCACACCCCTACAGCACCACTATAGGATGCATAATATGAATAATATGGTCTACTAACATTAGACTAATATATAAGAGGTAGCATAGCAAGTGGGCCTAATAATAATTCCTACCACCCGCATCTTATCGTGCTTATCATATTTTCACGATTACTACAAGCTTCAACAATAATCATCGAGCCGAACGTCAGACAAAACGGGGCTTCTTCACAGCTTCGTTAATCGATCAACTGCATTCGCTGCATCGGTGGCCTTGCGTACGTGACGTCTGACGATCAGGTCGTCATGAAAGACGATAATACTACATGGCTTCCGGAAGGTGTCGATCGCAACAGGTAGTCGTTACCTGGAAGTTCGAGAGGGAAACGTGAATTCGCTCAACGAATCATCGAAACGTGCGTATATCTATCTAGTCGAGCCGTGTACAACATCGGTCTTTTTGTGTTGGACCTCGATGTGACGCCCTCACCTTCAGGTGACTTGAAGACTTCAGTGATGTGATATGGCCCTTTCCCTAGAGGTGAAGCGGTAGTGCACGAGCAAAGCACGGAAAAGCAATCCAAGATTTCTGGGGACTTGGTATGACGGCCCGTACGTTCTATTTTAATGTTGTTATCACACGAGGCTGTCATGGATGCTCATTGAGGTGGTTGACGAGACTACTGATAAAGACCAAAGATGCAGGGTAGCTCTGTGCCTGGTGGGCCATCCACGAACATCCGGTGGCACGGAGGTTGGTGTCACGCCGGAGTGACATGACATGACAAGAATGGATATGGGCGAAAGCCCCGGAGGGCTTTCCGGCCCGAAGCACGGCTGTGCGGGGGTGAACTACGTGGGCGGGCTGGGCACCGAGCAGTTCACCAACCTACAGTGACAGCTGGAGGTTGTACAACGGGCAAATGAGGAGTTACCCCGTAAGGACGAGTGTCCGTTGCCACTGTGAGAGGGAGTGGCGGGTGGGTGCAACGAAAAGAGCGGCGAGGCTGCCCGGGGAGACGAGGCAGGGCTCTTGGGGACCGCGAGGTGGCCGAAAAGAGCCCTTGAAGCGGTGCCCACCTCGCTTACTCGTGCGCGGATTTAACTCTAGGAAGTCACGTGCCATGACAGCTCCGAGTCGTTCTAGTCTAGTAGCGAAAGACGAACGACACTCTGGGGGACATGGGAGCACTAACGACCGCTGAGCGAAATAAGATAAATTTTGGGCAACATCACCATCATGGACGTGTGTGATGTCTCGGGCCACCACCTCGCGCTCTCCCCACTGCAGATGCCCGACAAGAGCTGCACATCCTCGGGCTGTTGCCAAACACCACTCTTCCTTCTCGCCCTCCTCCCCACTCGCCACCCCCGCCGCTTGTTCCCCGGTTCGTCTGGAATTCGCAGGACAGAGCTGTCCGTCAATTCCGCGCGTCATCGTACATCCAGATCGGTGGTGTCAGTCCGAGCACCTACGGTAATGGTTACGATTCTGCTGTGGAGCCCAACTTTGAATACATAAGCCGGGATATAGTTTATTCTGAAAGCATGATCGTGATCACAGTGTACGTTTCCCCTCCCTACCTACGTGTTTGACTGAAACGAGACAGACACAAAATGTTCGGTTCGAAATTCGGTGTCTTTTCTGGCCCCAAAATTCTAGCAGCAACATCGGTGATGCGAGCGACCACCGCTGTTATGTTTGCGGACACCGAACACACCCCCCGCTGACATTTTCCTTTCCCAATCTGCGAATATGCCTGTGGATCCATGTCATCATGCAACGAGATGATGATGTGATTTCTCGTGATCATGAATACCTGTTGATTTCTGATGTATTACAAATTCGCAGCTGACTAAGCTACGACACAAAGGTACTTCCATTCAGACATACTATTCAAAATATCTCGATAGGTTGAAGTAGCCACGTCATGCCAACACAAAACAGAAACAGCTGCCGTGCCTTGCATGAACATGTTTACGCAAACATATTTGTTCTTGTTTTGCTGACAAAAAACGCTGTGACGGTCATACCATTGTGCCCATGCGAGAGCATCTCAGGAACTGTCCTAGTGCTGCTCATGCTAACTGTCCGACTGAGGGAAGACTACTAAACTCGGGCTCGCTGTTCAACTCGTCAACGTGTCGAATCTGACGGGGTGCAGTAGTATACACGGCACTATTAGATTACTAGCGCGGACAAACTACGGTACAAGTTAGCGCGAGGTAATAAAAGGTACAACTACGATGGGCTCACCTCAGTCGCGTGATACGGCGGACTGAGGTACTCGACTACATACGATAGACTTTATGTACGAAAAGGGAAAAGACGGATCGGGTGCGAAATGTTCCGGCGAACATATGGAGCGGTAAGGTGCGCGATAAAATATAGGAAAAAGTGAGTACAGCCAAATGCAAAAGAAAACATACGCGAGCTGCTAGTGTAGTCGTCCATACGACCCATCCGCTCGTATGCGAGGAATGTAGCGCGCGCTCCGGTGATTATATGTCCCCGGTTGGGCCGGTGGCTGCGCACGCGCTTGCTATTCCAACAGGCACAGCCCGGCGACAGGAGCGAGTGCCAGTGGGACAAATGGTGCAGACGGAGCAAATGGGGCCAAGTCCAGGGATCTGAGACACTGTCGCTCATGCATATCGCCATACAACGATCCGAGCACGAAACAGCTGTGACTGTCGCGAACCTTGTTTTTTCGAGGATGTAAATGTCTACGCATCGTCATGATCAAGTTGGCGCCACTGGGGGCTAGTTCGGCTGACGCCGGGTCGACTCTGGTCCAGATCTCCAACGTTCACTCCAATTTCGATTCCCCTGGGCCTCCTGCCGAACTATCGAGAGTCCGGTGACCTCAGAGCACGCTCAGTTTCTCCGACAATGCTGATTGGCATTTCGAGTCTTGTCGACTCTCGGGGAAGCAGTCGGAAGAACGAATGGTATTTAACAAGGACATCGACCTATAGCACGATGGTTATGCGGTACTTACCGTGGTGTCGCTGACTCGGAGCGGTGGTTCATAAGCGAGTTGCAACTCCACTTGTGCCTCTCACTGATGCGGCCGACTCATCGCACTGCGGCTTGACGTCGCTTGCCTCGTTTTAGATGGGGTTGGTGATGGTCCACTAGCAGTCTAAAACGACCAACAGATCTGCATTGCTTAGTGGCAATGATCCTCGTGTCAAAACACCGCTTACACTCAGGCTATCATAGCGCCTTTTTACTTCGCTTCTTCCTACTTACTGTAACATTAGCGCATACGGCCGCTGGCAGGCCTGATAAACGTGTAGTCGATGGTGGCGAGCTCATCAATACAGTACTTGTCGATCGACGAGACCAGACAACCAGGCCATGGACAATTCTTCAAATTACCGGCGTGATGCGGCTGTTGCCACTGGCAGGCTCGTCGTTACTACTTAGTATGGTCGTGAAACTGGTAGCGGCTGTCCTGTCGCTTGTGTGATTTTTTAAACGACAACAGACTGTTCCTAGTCGCTCTCCAAAGTCACGATTTGGAGTGTTGTCGCAAAAAAGAGAGACAGAGAGGCTGTTGGACTTCTCACTGAGCCCCCCCGCTCCGGAGAATTCGGCACCCTAGTAGGGAATCTGTGTTCACCGCATCGGCTAGACTGGCGGCTATGCTGGTACTCAAGAAGGGAGCATACCGCAGATGCCGCGTTTATGTTTATTCCGACGAGTCAACATGACTGAGTCTTGCGGCGTGAAGTCCGTCAACGACGATGTCGATGACTCGCGATCTCTGTCAGCTCGGGGCAAATACGTGAGTGTGCGGCTGTAGCGGCCAGCACTGTTCTTAAATTCCACTGTGCTACAGGCACAGTAACGCAGTAACTTGAATTATCCTCAGTTCTCGTTTTCTTGATGAGGCTGTCGTGGATCTCGGTTACGAGCCCAACTACGACCACCTGGTACACAACCCGACGACAGCAGTTCCCAATCGGATTCCAACGAGCGCTTCGACAGTAGTCACGTTGCAGCCCGTGCGGTTCTCTTCTCTTTTGGGCTCCTCGTGCTTGAAATGCTCTTAGAGTGGCCTCGAGGATGCTGCGGAGATGACAGCCTTGTTGAGATCTGTCACTCGTGAGTCCATCTTCATCTGACCTTTCCGCGACAGCGGAATCTAGTAGCTAGCATTTCCTTACTCTGGTCCACTCGAGAAATTCCGCAAAAATATGGCACCATAGCCTCGGTGTCGGTGGATGTAGTCCTAGCTATCGCCGGCCCTTCGTGTGGTCCTGGTTAGTACAGCAAGATGCCACACAATGCCTCGCCCCTCCCTGAACCAAGGCAGTAGCACCACAGACAGCTGGCGTGTCGACTCGACCTGTTCAAACTTCATTCGCGCACCACGAGTGCAGTACAGTTTCCCGCTCCACCGTCGTATCCCGCCCCGTTTCAGAATGGCATCTCGTATACTCTACTATTGGAGGTTATCGGTCCGAGTCTCGGAGGTCCTAATGGTATCTTGTATGCTTCACTATTGGTCTATCAGTCCGAGTCTCGGAAGCCCTTACACGGGTCTTCAAATCCAGACCAATCCATGACCTCTTTCATTCTCGCTTCCCCCTTCTCTTTTTTTAACCTTCGCCCAAGGCTTGTCATTCATCATGACCACCGAGCTCAAGCAGAGTCTCACCTCACCGGATTCCAATGTCATCGAAAAAGATGATGAAGGTACGTTCATTTTCTGAACTTGTCTGGCCCCGGAGTGGCGTCCTGATCCAGTGATGGGACCTGCAGCGTTGGTACTCGGCAACATCGTAGATTTTGACGACCCAAATTTCGATCCTCGGAGCGCCGTCGCTGGTATCCTACGTGAGCATCGCCCACCATTCGACGCTGTCGAGACTTATTCGTGCCGGGCAGACGATGACTCTCCTTATGCCGAGGTACGGGCTGCTGTCGCTAACACGGACGATCCGTCTATCCCAGTGTCTACTATTCGTGTTTGGGCGATAGGTATGCCAGGTGGAGCGGCACCGATATTGATATTAACGCCTTTTGACTTCAAGGTCTCATTATGGCCATTTTGCTTGCTGGTTTAAACCAGTTCTTCTACTTTCGCTATCCCTCTGTTGGGATATCTGGTTATGTCGCCGTTTTGATCTCTCTGCCGATGGGACGTGCATGGGCCAGGGTGCGTCGTCCGTCCTCGTCTTTTCTAACCTAATTGACTCGCGCTCTGATCTAGGTCGTTCCCAACTGGAGCATTCTTGGTGTTCCGCTCAATCCGGGTCCTTTCAACATCAAGGAGCATGTACTTTTGACGACGATGGCCACCGTTGGTTCTGGCTGTACGTGTGGTCATTTTACTTTGCGTGGCCGATTCTGACTCGAAACGAAAAAAAAAGCGGCATACGCGGTAAATCCTAAGCGTCTCATCCGCGATTGCCTAGACTGAATCTGTGTTACAAGACAGATATTGTTGCTGTGCAACGCGTGTTCTACAACCAAACGTATAACTTTGGCTGTGAGTTTCGCTTGTTTGCATATCAGTGTTTGTTGCAACGACGCACTTCATCGCGACGACTTTTGTCAATCATTCTTGATGCCTCTGATGCATCTGATGTGTACTACGGTTGATTTCGTTGCAACGCAATTTCAGATCAATGGATGTTGGTAATGTCCACACAGCTGCTCGGTTTCTCTATCGGCGGTATCTTGCGACGTTTCCTTGTCCAGCCCCCTTCTATGAGTACGTGTCTTGTTTCTTTGGGTTCATTCGCCAACTCCATGATCACCTTGCAGTCTGGCCAGCCAATCTCGTGACATGTGCCCTATTTAATACACTCCATGCAACGTCCTACGCGGGCATGGGCAGTCAAGATGGAATCTCTCGCGGGCGATTCTTCCTGTATGTGTGGGTTGCTGGCATTCTCTGGTACATTTTCCCTGGGTATCTCTTCCAAGCGCTCTCCTACTTTTCGTGGGTGTGCTGGATCTGGCCTGAAAATATCGCCGTGAATCAGCTCTTTGGATACGTAAACGGGTTGGGGATGAGTTTGATCACGTTTGACTGGGCACAGATATCGTATTTAGGTGAGCACTCGTTCCACAGTGCATTACCAAGTTATTGATTTTGAATCATATCGGTTGCGTTCAGGAAGCCCCCTTGCTACACCCTGGTGGGCCGAGGCCAATATCATAGCAGGCTTCGTATTCTTTATCTGTGCGTCGTTTCTTGTTTAAGTTCGGGGGAGCTGCTGCATGTCGTGTTTCACGTAGGGTTCGTCACGCCACTACTCTACTATACCAACACATGGTTTAGCATGTACATGCCGTACGTGTCGAGTCCTTTTCTTGATGCCAAGGCTAAGGTGGTTTCATCGGCAGGATTTCGTCGCGTACGTCCTACGATAACACCGGTAGTACGTACAACGTCAGCCGGATCGTCAATCCCGACGTGACGTTCAACCTCACTGCCTACGAGGAATACAGTCCGATATTCCTTTCGTGAGCTCTTGGTTTCATTGCTTTGTGGGTTGGTGCTCACGGAATGTTCCCCTCCCCGTACAACTCAGGACGACCTTTGCGATATCTTATGGACTGTCGTTCGCCTCTATCACTGCGACATTGACACACGCTTTGCTTTACTTCCGCAAACAGATTTGGAACCAGAGCAAGCGTTCGATGAGTGAACAGCCGGACATTCATGCCCGGTTGATGGCCAAGTACGAGCAGGTGCCTGAATGGTGGTATGGAGTCACCTTTGGTACGTTTTGCACAATTATTTTTGGGGGGGTGCGAAGAGGGTCTTATTCGAATTCTTTCGACACTAGCGTCGATGGTCGTGTTTGGTTTTGTATTGATCGAGGTGTGGCATACCGAGTTCCCTGTGTGGGCTTTCCTCCTCTCGTTGGTGGTCGCCTTTTTCTACGTTTTGCCCGTCGGAATGATCCAGGCGATCACTAACCAACAGATCGGTCTCAAGTGAGTTTTCTTTTTGAAATCGGGAATTTTCGGTTATCTCACGACGGATTCGTCATGTAACTAGTGTGATCACGGAGTTGATTGTTGGATATGCTCTTCCTGGCCGACCGCTCGGCATGATGATGTTCAAGACGTGGGGGTACATAACAATGGCTCAAGGTAGTGAACGTCATTTACTAGGGGAACAACTGCCGCGTGTTTCTTCTTCTAATTTTTCGAACCGTAGCCCTTCAATTCGCTGCCGATTTTAAACTCGGTCACTACATGAAGATCCCACCTCGTTCGATGTTTTGGTGTATGTTCTCTGTCTCGTTTTTTTTTTCGGATTGCTTATGTGTACACGTACACACGAAAAAAAAGGCCAGGTAGTTGCAACCGTGATCACTGGGACGGTGCAACTCGGCGTGCAAGCCTGGATGTTCTCGCACATTGAGGACATATGTCAACCGACGCAAAAGGACGGCTTCATCTGCCCGAACACGGAGGTGTTTGGTACGGCGAGCATTATCTGGGGGGTCATTGGCCCCATGAGGGTGTTCTCGCCCGGCCAGATTTACAGCTGTACGTGGTCTCGATTTCGCTGTCGGTAGTGATTGTGGGGGGGGGACATTTACATTTGATTTGACGTTTAGCGCTCACGTACTTTTTCTTGATCGGAGCGCTGTGCCCCGTCGTCGCGTATCTCATCAACCTGAGGTGGCCGAACAGTCTTATTCGTTATGTCAAGTGTGTTCCGTCATCCGCCCTGTCCCTCGTCCCAATTGATTGGCTGGTCCGCGATTAGTTTCCCTGTGATCCTCAGTGGGTTAGGATCTATCCCGCCCGCGAGCGCGCTCAACTACGTCCCGTGGGCGATTGTCGGGTTCATATTCAACCACTACATTCGGAAGAGAAACTTTAACTGGTGGGCTAAATACAATTGTGCGTTCTATCTCCCCTCCCCTTCCCTATAGAGTGCGATCCGGAGGAACTGAATCAACTTTTTTTTTAAAAAAAAATGCAGACGTTTTGTCCGCCGCGTTGGACTCTGGCGTCGCGTTTTCGATCATCATCATTTTCTTCGCGCTACAGTACCCCGATAACGGGACGATCGGGTTAACGACCGTGCAGGCGTGGTGGGGGAACACGGTGTTTACGAAGACGGCAGACGGACTTGGGCTGCCGTATAAGCCTGTGCCGGCGAGCGGGACCTTTGGGTGAGTCTCTACATTTTTTTGGAGGGGGAGGGGGAAAGGACGGGTGAATTGAATATGTTTTTTTTCTTTCTTTCTCAGACCGTCGACTTGGTAGGATGGTTTTTATTAATCTGTTCGTTTACTTTGGATCGGTGTTAAAAATATCAGAGATGCTTGCTGTTTGTACTTTTAAAAAAATTTACGCTGGCGTGATCTTTTGGCATTTACCGCTCCATATACGACGAATATGTGTTGGTAACGCTAAATTACTTAACCGAAATCGAAGGTACTCTTATAGATTTGCAAAACGCTGCAAAAAGACGACCTAGCGCCCTTCACGTCTCAGGGAGCCTCCAAGGAAATTAGTCTTGTAGTGAATTTTTTTACAGTTAATCCAAGTACTCGGACCCTGCCTTCAACGAATCGAGGAGATGATTAAACCTGGAAGGAATCTATTGGTCAATGTCCCCTGGCGTGTGCCGAGTACCATGTAGTACGATATGGACATTGAAAACGACTACGTAGATCTCGGCGGGTGACTGGGCCGTTCTGACTTCTCGGCACGGAAAGCAGATCTGCATGCCGAGACCTGTCTGAGGTTGGAAGTTGAAGCTCCGAACGTATCGGAAGCGTATTATGTAAGTAGCTCGAAAAATCGGAGTGACTGGCACAAGATTACATAAGTACTCTAATATGAAAGTGAGAAGTGTTTATGTTACACGGAAATGCTTTTTTTTTTTGTTTTTTTTGCATCGTGACTCGCCGGATCTGTCGTCACGGACTGTATAATTAGGGACCGTTCGCAAAGCAAAACGCAACATCCAAGTTCTCTACCGACCACCTCTACGACCACCGATCACGATGTCGTCGTCAAAGTTGTTGACGCTCCCTTCAGAGCTCATCGAAGCCATCCTGATCAGCTCGAGCTCCCCGCGCACCGTCGCCGCCATCGCCCAGACGTGCAAG
>JBBPKB010000560.1:0-12257 GCA_038089035.1 Boletellus dicymbophilus
TAATACAAGAATGTGATGGGGATGTATGCAGGTTTAGAGAAGGAGGAGATAGAAGAGAAATATACAGGAAAGGTAAATAGGGGTATGTACTTGGAGATAAGAGGGTTTTACCCTAAGATCATTAGGGTCTATAATCCAGTAAGTGTTCCAAGGGTAATGACTACAGCTATAGTGTACCATTTTATATAAGTATAGTACTGGTGTTGTAACACTTGGTAGATAGCACCTCTTGACATTGGACTGATTTGCATATCAGACACAAAATAGCATATGTACATACTATCTCTTATTGTTATCTAGCTGTCTAATTTTCTTCCTTAGCCAGTCATGCCAAAGATTATGTTATGATTTTCCTTTTCTTTTCCCATTCACCCTTACTTTCCCCTAATCCACCATGTGTCTCTCAGATGCTTTACTATGTCATTTACACTTAGTCAAGATCCATTCCAACATGGGTCTCTTCTTTTTCTTCTTACCCGCTTACTCATCACAATTAAGCGATCATCTGTTCCAACACGGATTTCCTTTTCCTTTTCTGTATTTCACATATCATATGATTCTCTTTCAGCCAATAGGCTATTCTCTTCCACTCATATGATATCCATATTCCCTTATCCTCCCTTGGTCTGTGTGCACTCCAGAGTAGTACTTAAACCCTCAATAGTCAAGCTTGTAACTTAAGCTAGATCTACTCAAGACTTGAGTCTAATCCACTCTTCCTTCTTGAATGTGTCAGAGCTCGCATTGTCGAACCTTCACCTCTGCTTCACCAATACAAATCCTTCTATGAAGGTAGTCTCTTTGGTTGTTGAACCTTTGAGCTGAATGTTTGCTTTTTCTTCAATTCTACATTTGTTCCTACCCAGACCAAGCATAACAAAAGATCTAGCTTACTCCTCGATCCACTCCATTGTTGTTGCAGTCCCCATCCCGATTCCCCGACACCAACGACCTGCATCCCTTGCTGTTGCAGTCCCCTCTGATTCAAGATTCCTTCCAGACCTGTACTACCATGTGTTGGCATCTGAGAACCCCAAAACGAGTCCACCCATGACTCAGAATCAGATGAAGCAGTAGTCTCCTTGGACTCCACCAGATCCCTGATCCCTGACCCATCAGAAGAACCACCGAGATCCCCTTCCCCCCACCTATTTGCTTTTCTGTTCCCTTCTTGAACTCTGTCACCTGAACCATCCCCTGTTACAGCAGTTCTTTCTACCTCTGCAGTGCCTCCACCTCCACATCCTATCCCCATTCATCCACCTACTTTACGAACCCCTCCACTACCTGCTGTAACCACCCCTGCTATGTCTACCTTGAAGGGAAACAAAGATTGCAGCCCTGGGAAAGTTGCAAAATCTTATGATGACTAAAGATAAGTAGACCATATGGTCACTCGAAGATTACATTGTGGAGTTCTCCATCTGCTGCAACAATTCCGGAATCACTGATCAGATGATACTAATAAATTTCTTTGCAAAAGGGCTTCACCTGGTCCTTTGAACCAGAATTTATGCAATGGAAACCGTCCCTACTGACATCACAACTTGGATTGTGAAAGTGATTCATTTCCAAAACCAACAGGACATCGCATCCTTATTTAATAACTGACCTTCAATGTTTGGTCCTTCTACCCCTGCTTATCAATCCAAACCCTGATACTCCACACCACCTCATGACCCCGATGCTATGGACATCAATGCCATCCAGCTCACCACCTCCCAATGTGATGAATATTGTTGCAAGGGCAACTGTTTCAATTGCAGTGAACACAGTCATTTGGTGTGTAATTTCCCCAAGAAGAATGGGACTGGCCATTGGCCTCCTCTGCCAAAGAAGACTGAAGAGAAAAAGATGTGAAAGATGATGAGGGTGGAAGAAGTTGAAGAGGACTTACCAAGGTTAGAAGAGGTAGAAGATGACAAGGAAGACATGGCCTTTGTGGCCAATATCTACAAGAACCAAAAGGGTTTTTGTTAGGGGATACTCCATCAATGCAAGTCTCCCCTTTTTCTTGTAAAACAGTCACTCCTGTAATTCTAGATGATTCTCAATATGCATCTGTTCACCTCGCTGCCCAAATCATTGACTCCTCGAGCATGTTAAAAGTCATTGACAGCAGTGCTGAGATTTCATGTATTGACTGGGACTTCGCCCGGAAGCACAAACTCCCTTTGGACCACCTTCAAAAGCCATTCAAAGTTCAAAACACTGATCATTTGGATAACAAAAATGGAATGGTCAAGTTCAAAACCACCATCTTTGCCCACATTGGCATGATCACCCAAAAACTTCTCCTTCATGTTGTCCACTATGGATGAGAAAACATTATCCTCAGACATCCCTGGCTGAAGGCCACAAACCCAAAGATAGATTGGAAGAAGAAGACAGTCGAGATTGACAAGAAGCTCGATCAGTCTATAGACTTGTATTTCTCCCATGCAGATAATAGGGTGAAATACAACATGAAGAACTCCAGAACACAGGAATGACCTCCAATAGGTCATCTAAATTATGAAACAGAAGAACGACAAGTCCTCTCTACTTACCTCAACAGAGAAGATCCTGACCATTTCCTAAAAGAGGCCCACAAATCCTATATAGTTGGACGTATCACCAGAGTGGTGTCCAGATTCTTTCCTAATTCTCCTGTTACTAAAAGACTTAGGAAGATAACTTTGTCTATAGAACTTGCCCAGCAAGCAGAGTGAGAGAAACTGAAGCCTACACTTCCAACCGAATAGAAAGATTTTGCTTCTATCTTTGAGAAAGAAGCTACTGATCATATTCCTCCATCCAGATCATATGATCATGCAATCCATCTCGACAATGCCTTCGTTCCCAAGGTGTCCAAGATATACCTGCTTGCCCCTGATGAAAAGAAGGCAGCAGAAGACTTCATAGAAGAAAACCTTCGAACAGGTAAGATCTGCCCATTGAAGTCACCCCAGGCATTCCTGTTCTTTTTTGTCAAAAAGAAAGACAGCAGCCTTCGCCCTTGCCAGGATTATAGGTATCTCAATGAACATACTGTTCGCAATGCCTACCCTCTTCTGCTTGTCTCTGATCTCATAGATAAGTTAAAAGGCATGAAGGTATTCATGAAGTTCAACATATGTTGGGGCTACAACAACATATGAATCAAAGAAGGAGACCAATGGAAAGCGGCATTTATTATGCACAAGGGGTTGTTTGAACCCATGGTGATGTTCTTCGGACTTATGAACTCACCTCCTACCTTTCAGAGGTTTATGAATGACTCCTTCCGTGATATGATCACTGAAGGATGGCTGGTCATTTACATGGATGACCTTTTAATTTTCTCCCCTGATGAAGATACTCACACTGCATGCACTAAGCTCGTCTTACAGTGTTACAACACCAGTACTATACCTATACAAAATGGTACACTATAGTTGTAGTCATTACCCTTAGAACACTTATTGGATCATAGATACTAATGATCCTAGGTTAAAACCCTCTTATTTCCAAGTACATACCTTTATTTACATTTCCTGTACACTTCTCTTCTATTTCCTCATTATCTAAACTTGTACACATCCCCATCGCACTCCTGTAATATCCTGGGCTCACCTGGTATTTAGCACCTTATTTAGATCGTAGGAAAGCATACAGCTTGGTCTGTGCACATACTCCTTAGGGTATAAATAGGAGCTCGCATGTACCATCTACCTTAGCCTAATCCACTTGTATTCTTGTTGGCATTCAGTTGCAAGGCTTGAGCTACAGAGTATTAAGGATGAAGCTATCATTTATCTCTGTCTTGTTTTCACCCAACACTTTCTCATTACTTCACCAGCTATAGTGGTCACTGTAAGATTGTCCAGCCAGTGTGGTATCTAAAGGGCTTGCACCTGGAAGGTCATAACATACAACACATGAAAGAATTGGACCTCTGTCTCAAGCTTGAAAAATGCAAGTTTGCGACCAAAGAAGTAGAATACCTTGGGATGATCATCAAACCCAATCAAATCGCCATGGACCCAGTCAAGTTGCAAGGAATCTCGGAATGGCCAACATCAAAACAAGTCAAGGACATCTGCTCTTTCCTTGGCTTTGCTAACTTTTATAGATGATTCATCCCAAAATATTCTGACATTGCCTGACCCCTCCTTGACCTGACGAAGAAGAATGCCACCTGGGACTGGTCCCAGAGTTGTGGGGAAGCATTCCAACAGTTGAAAAAGATTTTTTTTTCACAACCTGTTCTAATGATGCCAGACATCACCCGACCCTTTGCTGTCACTACCAACACCTTGAAATTTGCCTCAGGAGGCATCCTCCTCCAGGCTGATTCTAATGGAGAATAGCACCCTTGTGGTTATCTCTCCCAGACCTTCACTGCTGCCAAATGAAATTATGACATCTACGATAAGGAGCTTCTAGCTGTGATCCATGCCCTGAAAGCATGGGACCACTACCTCCATGGATCTCCCCATATGGTGCAGGTATTCACTGACCATAAAAATCTGATGTACTTCTGTCAGCCTCAGAACCTTAACTGTCGCCAGGCATGATGGTTACTTGATCTCACAGATTATGACCTGAAATTCTCCCATGTTCCTGGAAAAGATCTTTCTGGTCCCAATGCACTCTCCCACTGCCCCAACCTCATCCCCTCCACCAACAATGATAATGCCGACATCACCCTCCTTCCTGCAGACCTCTTTGTAAATGTCATTGACACTTCTCTCTCTGATGCCCTTGCATGATCCTCCTTCTCCAACCCCATTGTTTAAACCGCTGTCCAAGGTATTGAACAACTTCCTAGCTGCTTCTGATCTCAACTCTCGGACTGGCGCTTTGAAGCCAGTGTCTTGACCTTCCAAGGTTGCATGTACATCCCTGATGATGAGGCTCTTCGACAAACATGCATCCAGAAGCACCATGACCACCCAACAGCTGGACACCCTGGATATCTAAAAACTCAACAACTCATCTCCACAGAGTTTTGGTGGCCTGGTTTGGCTTCTTTTGTGAAATGATACATTGAGGGTTGCACCCTTTGTTAGCAAAACAAGGCCAACACACACCCAACCTCCCCTCCCCTCCTTCCCATTCCCTCCTCAGCAGCACGCCCCTTCCAGCAGATTTCCTGTGACCTTATCACAGACCTCCCTCTTTCCAGGGGATTTGACACTCTTTTGGTCATGGTAGACCATGGCCTTATGAAGGGGGTAATTCTTTGCCCAACTGTAAAAATGATTACTTCTGAAGGCATCACCCTTCTCTTCTTTAAAAAGGTCTACACCCGATTCAGCCTTTATGACAAAATTATCTCTGACCGAGGCCCACAATTTGCCTCTGCATTTGCTAAAGAACTTGCAAAACTCCTATGCTATGACCTTTCCTTGTCCATTGCATACCACCCCCAGACTGATGGAGAGACAGAACGTGTGAATTAGGAGGTTGAAACCTACCTGCAAATCTTCTGTAGCTCAAACCCAACCTCTTGGGCAGATATGATTCCCCAAGCTGAGTTTGCACACAACCACTGACCTCACTCCATCATGAATCAGTCACCATTTTACCTCATGTACAGCTATGAACCCTGACCTCTCCCCATGATCATTTCTGAAACAAACCTCCCTGCAGTCAAAGAACAGCTTAGAATCCTTTCTGCAGCAAGAGAAGAAGCCCTGGTGGCACACGAGCTGGCTAGACAGATGATGAAAGTATGGTCAAAGAAGCCCTTTACACCATTCGCTAAAGGAGACAAAGTGTGGTTGGAAGCACAAAACTTGAAATGCTCCCTTTCGAACCCTAAGTTTATGCCGAAATGAGAAGGACCATTTACCATCACTGATGTCCTATCCCCGATCATGTATAAACTCTGCCTCCCTCAAACGTGGAAGATATACAACACATTCCATGCTTCTCTCCTGACTCCCTACTGTGAAAACAATGCTCATGGCCCGAACTTTCCAGCTCCACCTCCAGATCTTATAGAAGGCAAAGAAGAATATGAAGTAGAACAAGTTTTATGACATCAAGGAACTCCGAGATACTGGGAATTCCTGATCAAATGGAGAGGATATCCCATGATGGACAACTCCTGGGAACCCGAGCAGAACTTGAGAAATGCCAAGGATGCCCTCGACGACTATAAAAAGACTCGACCCAAGGCCTTCCCTCCTTTGTCCTCAATCAGCTCCATCCACCAACAACACCTCCACTCTACCATCTACCTCTGTGATGGCCATTCCCCCTGCTCAACTGCCCACCTACAAATACATTGAGCCTCTTTATGTCTCTGAACTCTCCCCTCCCATTGATGATATTCTTTTATTAGACTCTATGGTCACTGTTTTTCTTGATTCACATGCAGCCCTCATCCTTGATTCCCTTATAGCCCCTTTGTCCCCTCTTCATTATTTAGTTCTTGCTCTCTGAAATAATGACCTTGTCATGACCACTATCCTGCTAGAAGAAGACCCCCCCACCATTGCTTGTGCTATGCTGGCCAGAGCTCTAGGAGGACAAAGAGAGACAATCACTCAAGCCATGGAACAATTCAGAGGATTAGCAGTAGCCAAGGAAGCTGCCAGACAACTCACCCTCATTAATGCAACTGATGACAAAGAACCCCTTCCCATTCCACCTCCACATTCGCCCACTCCACCCAGCTCACCTCCTGGGTTACCACCTCTGTCTACCCCCTCTGTGTCCTCCTCTCCCATAGGATTGGCTGAGGAATGGGCTCTTGCCAATGCAGAGACCCCCTATCATAGCACTCCACTGATGCCTTCCCACCCGATGTATACACAGGCATGCTTCCATTGCCGAAGATTAGGCCATATCCATGCCAACTGCCTTCTTTACCACTGCATTTTCTGTCATCAGCTCACTCCTGGCCACCCACAATACTGCTGTCCTTACTACTGGTGTCACTGCACCCCATCTAACTCCCCGCTGTCTTCCTGTTCCTCTCACTGCCACCTTTGAAATTCATCCTCCCAATCCCCTACTGCTCCTACTGGGTGGAATGCCATCCCAAATATAGACCAACCTTGGCTGTGTACTTTTGGCCCTGACACAGACTCTCCACCTTTGGAACCAGGTTCCCCTCATTCAGACATTGCAGATATATCTTTCACAACCTCTTTAACCACTGAGTCATCAGTCACCACGTTGACCAGTTCTATGGTGTCTTCAGGATTCAGCATGACCATCTGTCTTCCAGGAAGACACATAGAGGAGGACGATGAAGATTTATTCAGGAATGATGAGCCAGACTTTGACCAGACCACTTGAGATAACATCATGGGCAAGCATGCTTTTACTTCCTTTTAATTTGACTTTATCTTTGTAAATTCAGGTGACTTTACCCATATGAAGGGGGTAATGTTACGATTTTTCCTTTCTTTTCCCATTCACCCTTACTTTCCCCTAATCCACTGCATATCTCTCAGATGCTTTACTACATCATTTACACTTAGTCAAGATCTGTTCCAACACAGGTCTCTTCTTTTTCTTCTTACCTGCTTACTCATCATGATTAAACGATCATCCGTTCCAACATGGATTTCCTTTTCCTTTTCTGTATTTCACATATCATATGATTCTCTTTCAGCCAATAGGCTATTCTCTTCCACTTGTATGATATCTATATTCCCTTATCCTCCCTTGGTCTGTGCACACTCTGGAGTAGTACTTAAACCCTTGATAGTCAAGCTTGTAACTTAAGCTAGATCTACTTGAGACTTGAGTCTAATCCACTCTTCCTTCTTGAACGTGTCGGAGCTCGCATCGTCAAACCTTCGCCTCTGCTTCACCAATACAAATCCTTCTATGAAGGTAGTCTCTTTGGTTGTTGAACCTTTGAGCTGAATGTTTGCTTTTTCTTCAAGTCTATGTTTGTTCCTACCCAGACCAAGCATAACAGATTATCTGTGCTTGTAGGAGATATTGCAAGTAAAATATATTTATTGACAATGTTGGCATCTTTCAATACATTGAACATCAAGAACAACTGTTTTGATGTAAGATAATCCTGGTCATGCTCTGACAGTATTGATTTTTGCTGTGTTTCACTTCTCAGCTGTGTATGTAGACACAGATAGTGCCATTAACTGACCTGGAGGGAGAGGATTTAGTGCTGACTGTAAAGAAGTCACCTCAATTGTGCATTCTGGAGCTGTATATTGCTATGAAATGTACTCTGAAGCAAATTGATGTCATTTCAGAGACTGTCAATTCTAGCTGTTTGCCATACTGCATGATGTTTCTGACTGCTAGAGGATGCTCTGGATGCAATACTGCCTACTGATCCTGAGGGAGTAGTGGTCAGCACCACAGAAAGGTTGTCATTGTCAACTTTGCATTTGTTTGAAAGTCTAGTGTGAACAGAGATGCTGGATGACAGCTTAATCAAGCTCATAGCAGAGCCAATATATGAGGATGGCACTGATGGTGGTTGAAAAAGTGACAATGGATAGCAGTGTTTGCATGGTATGACAGGTCCAAGTACCATGTGAAATGACTCACTCAAGAGTCTACTTCACTTAGAACAATGCCAGGTGGTGAGCCAAGTATTGTGATAACCTTTGGTGAGGAAAATACAAGAGGACAAGACTGAGGGGTCTATTATGCTGGCATCATGCCTTATATACTAAACTAGGGTTTACATCTGTTTGTATATATATAGTCCAGTTTGTACACTAGACTAAATATGCCATTGGTGCTGGGTTTGAATATACACAGCTGAGATAAGAGTCCATAATGCCATTGGCCAATATAAATAGAATGCATAGGTTTGACATATCCTCACAGAAGCCCATGCACAGCCAAGCTGCACAACCAAGATAAAAGGAACTAATACTATTAGCTGGGAGTTGTGATGAGTCATAGTGAGTCATATCATTTAGGGCAGGTCAATGAGCTATATGCACTATTGGCTGGGTGAACCAGGACCAATGAATGGGATATCCCATTGGACCAAGATAAATAGGATCATAGATAGGATCAGGGGAGCCATGAGCAATATATGCTATTGGCAGATAAGAATAGATACATAGCTATAGGTTATGTAATGAGAGATAAGATAAGATAAAGCATAGTAGGGTGTAGCCATAGAGCATAGGTGTAGTTGGCATGGGTTATCAAGGTGTAGAGGTTGAGATAAGCATAAGAAAGGAAATGAAAATTTGCTCCTGGGTACTGTCATATCATAATACCATGTTTGCATTGACAGGAAGACTGGAAACAAATTGCAATGAAGTGGAAGTGATGGCATTTGAATGGGAAAGTATTGGCAGGATTGTAGATGTGGTTGCATTTGTGGACATCTCCTGAGCTCTTTGAATTTGGCCAAGGAGAGCAAACTTGTGATTACCACTGGATTTTGACTTCATGAGAAGCTGCATCTTTTCATAGTGAATCCATCCCTTGTTTTTAAACCTTGTCATGCTCTTGGTGGTCTAAATAGGATCATGCTCACTATGAGGATAGAAGATACAGACAAAAAAGAAATACACCTTGATGATATTGTTAGGATGCTAACAAGCATCTGATACAAGCTGTACTTGGTTGCATGATGCTTAAACATAGGAATTGGATAAGAACTCCTGATTACTGAATATGGCTTACCAATCCAAGTGAGACCAGGATACAAACCCCTTGTTGCCATTACCCTATATTAATAATAGGGTCTACAATAGAATCACACCATATATAGAGTAGAGCATAGTAGTGGACAAATAGATGACTCTTGTCTGCTCACATCTTATTGTGTGATTCTCTAAGCTTCCTTGCATATAACTGCTACAGACTACCTCATGCTCTAATACATATCATTCCATATATGCTGATTTTCAGGCCTGGATATCTGCTTCTTTCTTCAGAGAATATGTAAGGCCCAATTTGTTCATGATCTTGTTGACAACATCAAAGATACCTTTCACCTGTAGGTGCCTCAATCAGAAGCAGAAATCATAGCATATAAAGTGCTACTCACCTGCTTCCACTTATCTTTGCAAGCTTCAGCTGTTTTGGGTTTTCTATGAGTAGGAGGAGGAGAATTTGTCAGCCAGTCCATCCTAGAATGCACTTTTAAAATTAATATCCTCTTCTCCTATGGCCTTGTTGGATAGCATTAGGTTGAGGAGCATGCTTTCACCATCAGTTGTCCATTGTGTAGACTTTACTGCTACTTGACTTCCATCACTGGAGCAATTACCCTCCTATTGAGAATCAGAGGCCTTCTGCTTCCCTTTTCTCTCTTGAGGCTTGCAAGGAGAGGTTCAGCCAAGCAACTAGGCAGCATTGTATTGATTGGTGTTGCCCAGGTGTGCTGACCAAGGTTGAAGCAGCACCTCAGCATCTCAGCTCAGCCACTGCAAGAAAAAACCCAGACCTGAAAAACCCAACCAGGTCTGACTGCCAAGTGTGCCCTAAATTAAATTTCAAGTCTGTTCTTTGTATTTTTGACAGCATTTAAGCTCTGTTTAAATTTTGCAATCTGTGTCATGACTGCTTTTCACTGTTTGAAAAATTTGACTCTGGAATCAAGCATGACAACATCACCCAGAATCTATAGCCTATGCTAGTGTAAGTTACAGCCCTTGTGAGAGAGTGCAGAAAGGAATGGGCTGACTCTCTTCACAACTGAGGAGCACAGCAACAAATGGAATAGAATGGAAGTCAAGAAAAGAGATATACTTGACAAGTGGAGTTTAAACTTGAGAAAGGATACTTGTATTCAAGTGTAAACATGAGTCTACAAGGGGGCAAGTGACTGAGAGAAGATGCAAGTTGAGAGACAAGGAGTTTAATTGAACTCTAGCATAAGGTTGAGTTTATATACTACATTCAAAGTGGAGTCTAAATGTATAATTAGTCTAAGCTGACTGATGAAAGATAAGACATAAGAGATAATGACTCCTATCAAGTCATAAAGATGAGATATGAGTCATAGAGATAAGGAATGAATCATATCTTAGTAAGAACATAAATCACATGTTTATATGATCAATAAGCAATCAGTAATCCATGGAATCTGAAAGAATAACCAAGAATATTCCATGGAATTCAACACTCCCTGTTGCTTGAAGTATCATTTGACATTTGAGAATGTTTTGACCAATGACAAACAAATCTTCTGAAAATGATCTCTTGAAAGATTTTTGGTGAATATGCCTGCAAGTTGGTCATTTGTGTTCACATAGAAAGGATTAATAATTCCTTCTTGGACACATTCTCTAATATGATGATAAGGAATATCAATATGTTTGGTTTGTCCTTCCTGTACTGGGTTCAAAGCTAAAAATATTGCTTCTTGATTATCCACATAGAGGTGAAAAGGTGGCAACTTGTAGTCCAGTTCTTTAAACATGTTCTTCAACCAAGTCAATTGTCTTGCAACTTCAGACATGCCAACATATTCTGCTTCAGTTGAAGAGAGTGTAATCTTTCTTTGTCTTTGAGATAACCAAGAGACAATTCC
This sequence comes from Boletellus dicymbophilus, assembly GCA_038089035.1. NCBI lineage: Eukaryota > Fungi > Basidiomycota > Agaricomycetes > Boletales > Boletaceae > Boletellus > Boletellus dicymbophilus. Next base: position 11,465 of record JBBPKB010000560.1, read on the forward strand.
ATTGGCAAAAAATATAGCATATCCTGTGGTAGATCTTTGAGTTTCAAGACCACCTGCCCAGTCTGTATCACTGTAAGTAAGGAATCCTGCATTTGTTTGTCCAGTATAGTTCAAACATAAATCCTTGGTTGTAGACAGATACTGCACTATATATAGTGCTTGCTTCAAATGGTCTTCTGTAGGGTTTGCAGAGAATTGAGACATTTTGATAACAGCATAGGTGATGTCTGGTCTTGTGCCAAGCATGATATACAGCAAAGATCCTATAATAGATTGATATTTGCTTCTAAGAGTAGGATTACTATCTTTTAGCTTTGTAAGAGGTCCTGGATTATATCCAGAAGGGAGTGGAGTATAGGCTGGTCTGCAGTTTTGTGCATCAAATTGTTCAATGACTTTTTCAGCATATTTAATTTGATCAAGCTGCAAAGATCTTCTTGTCTGATTCTGAATGATGCACATTCCAAGATATTCTTTTGCTTCTCCAAGATCCCTACATTTCCATTTTGTCATGAATTCTTTCTTCTTTTTTGTGACTAGAGATTTGTTGTTGTCAAGAAAAAGAATGTTGTCAACATAGATTAACATGACAATAATGATTGATCCAGTCAAGAGGAAATAAAGACCAGGATCGGAGTGAGTTCATTTAAAACCCATTTTTAGAACAGAATTATGCAAGGCTTTGTTTCATTGTAATGCAGCCTGCTTAAAGTTATAGATAGCTTTCCTCAGTTGACAAACTTTGGTTGCTTAACCCTTTTGAACAAAACCTTCTGGTTGTGTCATATAGATT
>JBBPKB010000561.1:0-12251 GCA_038089035.1 Boletellus dicymbophilus
GCTATCACCTATCTCTGTCTTATTTTCATCCAACACTTTCTCATTACCTCGCCAGCTATAGTGGTCGCTGTAAGATTGTCCAGCCAGTGTGGTATCTAAAGGGCTTGCGCCTGGAAGGTCATAACACCAATTGTGTTGGTGTATCACTATTGCTGCTCCATTACTGGATGTTCATGGTCCAAACTGGCTTTAGTGATTTGTTTATTGTTTCCTGCAGGTATATCTGTGTGGGTTCACACTGACTTGACTACCAGTATTCATGATGACACAGTCTACTACTGTATGTCTACATCTCCTACATTGTTCTCCACCTTGTTGAGAGTCATCTATCAGGTATCCCATAAATTCACACTTACTAGACACATGAAAGCTGTTAATGCCATGGCCATCAGTTGTCAGGGTTCTATGCTTCTCACTGGAGGTGTGTTGATTTACCCTTCTGTGTCTGACCCCTTACATGCATTGTAGGGAGTGACAGCCATGTTGCTGTCTGAAACCTCAGTACTGGGGAAATGATACAAGAAATTCTTGTCTCTTTTGCTGGATATGTCAGTTGCATTGTCTGGATTGAAGTGGATGGCCAAGATTTCTCATTCACATTTGGTGCCTCTGATGGCAACATTCAGCTTTATCATCAACCAAAAGGGGATCCATTGCTCAAGTTCAGTTCCCTTATACTTGCTCATGGCAGTGCTCTTGAGTCCCTGATCTGGGATCCTATACACCATCACTTAGCAAGCATAGGTGATGGTCATCCTCAAGTCTGGAATGTAGATCTAGAGAGCAGTAGGTGATTGTGATATCTCTTTTCCTTTTCCTGAGCAATCATCATCTTTCAGGTATGCTTTCCCTTTTGCTTGCCAATCCTAATCAGCAACTCTATGTTGCATGGTCAGTCCATTTTTATGAGGATGGCACAAACTTACTTGTTTTATACTTGAAGAGTGGATTTGTGTAAGTCACCAAGGTTCTAGTGTTTCTCACCCATTCTCAAGCTTTGTAGATGTTATTATTTGATTGATCCCTGGAGCTTCAAGTGGGAGAAGAAGGTAAACTCACACATGTACATATATACTTGTGGTTTACCAAGTCCATCCATGTTCTAATCTACAAGGTAGTGGGGGGTCCTGTCTTGACAGCAATAATTTGTTGATATCCAATCTGAGGGACAGCATTGACAAATATCAGCTCCCCACTATGCAGTGTACACAACAGTACCCCCACATCATTATAGTGAACATACCCCATCAAATCTGTGTCCTTCATCAACCTGGTTGGGTCATCATAGATGGTGATGATGGGTTCACACAAATCTTCAATTACCAGTCAAGCTCCTTCCATGACCAGTTACTTCATCAAACTGGTATGTGGCTCTTTGTTACATAGTAGACTGTGCTGAGGAGACACTCTACTCACAGATGCCAATTGGGTGGTGGTGGTTGCAGTGAGTTTCCTTCAATGATGCCTTTCATGTCATTGATCAGCTGGTAGTCCCATGATGGTCATTGTAGAGGTGGTATGATCATCACTGGCCACTCAGGTGATGGACACAGTAACATCAAAGTCTAGTCTGTGGACACTACAAAGGTTTATATAGTGCTCTGTGTGCTGAATCAGCCAGTCTCACTTGAGTTTCGGACATGCAAAAATGCTGCAATTGCACATCCAAACATTGGCACTGGAGACAGGTCTTTCAATTAAATTATCAAGTTTTCTTTTGTATGTGTAGTCATCAACCTTTTGATGACCACTCTATGCTCCAACCCACAAACACCAGGGGTGCTCATAATATTGCCCAATATTTTTGAAATGGCTGGACATTTGTACTCTAACTCTCTGATAGTGCCAATGGTGACTGCAGTGAAGTTGCTGCCAGAAGATCCCATACCTGATTTTGATTTCCTTGCAAACCCTTTGATCCTCTCCCTTTGTGCAAGGAGCTCATGGCATACCACTGTATTCACCAACTTTCCTCAGAAAGTGTTGTATCAGATTCTACTTTAGATACCCAGGTGCCCATAGTGAATTCTGATCAGGAGGATTTTGATAATGGCAATAGCAGCCCACTCTCATTGTCTGATTAGTGTTAGTTGTAGTGGCCCACCTTCTATACCTCCCATGCCTCCAAAATGGTAATCACTATTTATTGCATAGCTGACTCTGTCTTGTCTCTCTTTCCTACATTGATCATTGTGGAGTACAAGTTGAGTTTGTTGTAGTTAATTAGTGTGATAACCATCTAACATGCAAAGGGAAGGAATCATGTCTAAACCAGTGAATCAAATGAATGTATATGGTAGAAAGCACAAAGCCATTGGCCAAGTTGGTGGCATGTGTAAGGAAGCACATCATGCACATTGCCTGGTATGCTCTGTTCTTGTTTATGAGGTATTGTGCTGAGTGGCTCTTAGTGCAATGTTTTCATTGACTTAGAAGCCACATATAGTGATGATGAGGAGTCTGACAAGGAGGACACAGATGATGCATGTTGGTCTTCTCCATGCTAGCACACAACTAAGCTGAAACCCTCTAGATTTCACTCATGATACTGATGATTTACCTCTGGCTCGGTCTGACCCCAAGGGCTGGTGGTTTTTTGAAAGATTTCTTGCAATGAGCTGACTTATCCTCAGCTTGAGGAAGAACTTCCAAAGTACTTTGCAGATCAATGGGACCATGATGAATGGTGAGATCCCTTCCTTGCCATCTATACCCATGATGACAATGATGCCACTAACATGCAAGAACTCTTGCAACTGAAGGAAAAGTCTCTCTGCAAGTACAAGAAACCTGTTTTCCTGCCAGCTGCATCTCTGCCCTCTGTAAATCATGGTACTCCCTGGTTGAATGAGGTAGTTGACACAATTTCATGCCAGTATTCTCCTCATCTATCATCCTTGGCAACTGTTAGCTCTGGCCCCCTGTATACAACAGATGAGTTTCATGATTCCAAAGAAGAAATGGATGACATTCCTGTTCTAAGTCCAGAGGACATATGGCAGCTCATTTACAACTGGGAAAACGGCATACTTGATCACCCAACACTCATAGACTGCATAGATAAGCAAGATGGAAAATGTGCTGGATTGTACAACTGAGAACTCATGGTCTTGTATTTGGCCCACCTCCCTCCTGTGGAATGCAGTATAGAGATTGCACATACTACTTGAAACAACCACCCAAAGGTATGGGTGTTGAATGGTATCACAATTGATGATCAGGCAAAGAAAAACAAAACCAAATCACCAAAGTCATTGTATGCTAGCAATGAGTCAGCAAATGAAAATATTGAGGTTGATGTATGATTGCAAAGAGTCAACTAAGTGAGTGCACCTTGGTTGGCAGCAGTTGACTCTACAACAAAGCATCCTAGTATAGAAGAACTTTGAGGGAGTGAACCTTAGTGAACCTTTGGGAGAGAAACACCAAGAGAGCAAACTGAGGCTCTTTGGTGGGGCATTGCACCTTTATATACTAAACTAGGGTTTATATCTGTTTGTACATATGTGGTCCTATTTGTATACTAGAGCTAAATACACCATTGGTGCTGAGTTTGAATATGTATAGCCAAGATAAGAGGGAATAGCACCATTGGTGCTGGGTTTCAATAAATAAAGTGGTAAACAGAATGATAAATAGGGTCAAAAGGAAAAGGGGTTCCATGCATAGGTTTGTATAGCCTTTAGCATTCATTGCCTTGCAGACTTCTGTACACAGCTGAGATAAGAGGGCTTACTGCTATTGGCCAGCAGTCATGATGAGTCATTAAAGGGTCATGAGGGTGTTGTGCCATTGATTGGGTGAAGTAGGATCAAAGAGTGAGTTATGTGATTGGGCCAGATGGAATAGGATCAGGAATAGGATCAGGGATTCCATGTAGGATCAGGAGAGCCATTGAGCTGGTAATACTATTGGATGATGAGGGGAGGCTGTGCTGGCAGTATGGAGAGACAATGCTGATAGTCCAGAATGGAGTTCCATCAGTCTGGATTGGAGTTTTCAGAAGGTGTGGAAGTGTAGCGCAGTGGTATAGCAGTGTTGGGTAGGCCATGGAAGGCCAAAAAAGTGTTGGAAAAATGGATGAAAAATACCATGCTGTAACACTACCCTCCTCCTAAAAATGGGCCTCCAGAGAATCAAGGAAAGGCAGCTAACTCTTCTACAGTAGTGTCAAAGTCCATATCCAGCTTGTTGTAAGAGGCATCTGTCTCTGGAATAGGCACTCCATACCAGTGGAATCCAACATGATCCAGGAAATTACCATATGTGAGGTTGTGAAGAGGGCAAGGGGTATTCATATGAGCTACTCTGTCCATTCATCCTGCTTCTCTGAGGTGAATAGCTGTAGGTATTGCTGAAGATCCCTATTTATCTGCTCTGTCTGTCCATCCATCTATGAGTGATATTCTATCAATAGCTTCAGCCAAATTCCTAATCATTTACAGAGATCCTGCATGACCTGAGATGCAAATTGCAGTCCTCAGTCTGATACAATAGTAGAAGGGAGTCCATGAGCCTTCCAGACATTATTCATGTATAGCTGTGCCATATCTATGGCTGTTGCTGTTCTATGGCAAGGGATAAATTCAACTTCCTTAGAGAGGCTATCAATGACAGTGAGGATAGAGTCTAATCCTTGAGATAAGGGAAGATCCATGATGAAGTCCACTGAGATGTCTTTCCAAGGTGTATCTGGTAAGTCCAGGGGATGTAGCTTTCCTGTGGGGGCCTGATTGGTCCCTTTGAAATGAGTGCAGTGGTTGCATCTAGATACATAGTCCTTGACAAATGTAGACAGTCCTAGCCAAGTGTAGCTTCATTGAATCAACTCAAGAGTCTTCTCAATCCCAGGATAACTGGTGATTGGCAAGTTGTGGTGTTGTTGTAGTAACTCCATAAGGAGTTTGTGTTTGTCTGGCATGCATATGTGTTTCTCTAGATTAATGAGGAACCCATCCTCCTTGAAGCATACACCATTTCCAATGCACAGTTTCCATTCTTCAGCTAGGGTCAACTCCTGCCTAATCCTTTCCTTCAGGTCATCTGATTCATGTGTTATATGCACTTCCTGTTGCTGGAACTTGTCCCATAGGTTACCACTTTATGGCTGTCTCCTTAGCCTTTGTCCTGTTATAGCCACCTGGCTAGAAAGGATAACTTGTACTCCCTTATTGTCTTCCTCAATGCCTACAGCATGATCTTCTCATTGAGACAGAGTATCTGCTCTTCCCATTTGTGCACCAGCTTTGTGTACCTATTTGAAGTTGAATCTAGAAAGGTATTGCACCCATCAGGCTTGTCTTTGACTGAGGTCTTGTCTCTTCATGAATCATTGGAGATTGGCATGATAATTCCATATCTCAAACTCCTGGTGAGCTCCTTCAAGATAGTGTCTCCATTGCTCAAGACTGTATATTATGCTGAGCATCTCTTTATTGGTGATAGGATAATTCCTTTCTTCTGGAGACATAGAGTGAGATGAGAAGGCAACTGGGTGCCACTTGTTATCAATTTCAATTGAGAAGATTGTGCCTGTTGTATAGTCTGAGATATCGGTGTCTAACCAAAAGCATTTATCAATATCAGGGATGGCCAAAATTGGTGCTGTAGTGAATCTCTGCTTGAGAGCTTTGAAAGCTTGTTCCTGGGCATTGCCCCATTTGAAGGAAATGCCCTTCTTGGTCAAGTCATTGACTGGTCTCACTATCTGAACATATCCCTTGATAAACCTCTGGTAGAAATTGACTAATCTCAAAAAGCTTCATATCCCTTTTATGTTTCTAGATGCTGGCCATTCCAGTATGGACTTTACTTTGTCTGTGTCCATCTTGATGTTTCCTTCAGCTATGATTATACCAAGGAATTTGACTTCTATGGCCCTGAATTGGCACTTCTCTGCTTTGAGGAATAAGTCATTCTCCAATAAGTGCTTCACCACTTCTTTGACAATCCTGTCATGCTCTTCCATCCATGTAAATTAGGATATCATCAATATAGACAACCACTACTCCTTCCATATCAACAAAGAGCTTGTTCATCATCTGCTAGAATATTGAGGGGGAGTTGTATAACCTGAAATACATAACAAGAGGTTCAAAGGATCCACAGTGAGTGACAAAGGTGGCCTTCCACTCATCTCCTTTCTTGATTCACACATTCTTGTATCCCCAATGAAGATTCATCTTTGTGAACAGCTTGGCACCCTTCAGCTTGTCAATGAGCTGAGATATGAGGGGCAGAGGATAGTTGTTCTTAACCATATAGTCATTCAGATACTGGTAGTCTTGGACTGGATGCTTAGATCCATCCTTCTTTGGAATGAAGAACACTGGCAATATCATAGGAGACTTTGAGGGTCTGATGTACCCCTTTGCTAGATCTTCATCGATCACCTTGTTGTATTCCTCCAGTTCATCTGGGGATAGAGGGATGAGTCATCTTTTCCTTGGCATGAATATGTCCTTTAGATCAATAGCATGGTCCCATGGCTTTTAGAGCAGCATCTGCTTAGACTCTGTCTCTGAGAAGACATGGAGGTACTTGTGAAACTCCCTTGGCACAATGTCTTCTGGTTGGCATTCAACCTTTCCCTTGTTCTGTTTGTAGAGATGATCTGTGGTGTTCTGTGCCAGCTTCCTACTAGCCATATGTTGGGCACTCCTGTGCTCCTCTGCTTTGATTCTCCAAAGATGGTCTGTCTTTCCCAGTTCTCCACAAGAGGGTGGACATCTGGTCATGTGGACCACTCCTACAACCTAATCAATTTCTGGGTTATGGGCCTTCAGCCAGTCATATCCTAGGAACATTCTGTCTGATCCTAGGTTGTAGACATTGACTTCCAGTTGTTCTCTGTGTCCTTGGTACTCAATGATAACATCTGCAACATATTCCTGTACTCCAGTTGAGCCATTTGCAAAAGTGATGATTTGTGGCTCCTGAAGCCTTCTGAGGGGGATGTTCTTCCTCCTGGTCCATTCAGTATGTATACTTGTGCCCATTGCTCCGCTGTCAAGGAGAGCCTGTATTCTTTGACCATTGTGTGGATGTCAATAAGGTACTAGAGTTATGTCCAATTTGACTTCTTATCCATTGGTGTATCATGTTTGGGCTTCTGGACTACCTGTGGATGAAGGGGGTTTAACAGAATGAAGTACCAGTTTGGCATCCCAGCCAAGCTCTTGATCATCAAGAGGCCCTATTGGTATATGATCATAAATACCCTTCTTCAGATCCTTGTCTGCAAATTTCTTCAGTGTAGGATTATATATTTCTGTGGTAAGAGATCCAGATTCTTCTGGCCACTTAGGCATTTCCCAACTTGCTAGAAGTACTAGCCCTTTCTTTGGCTTCCTTCTTGTTATAGAAATGTGCTTGGAGCTCATCATAGCTCATATCCTTGTACATGTGAGCCAGACCCCCTTTGGTCCTAGTCTCATGTCCTGAGAAACCATCTTCTCTATCATTGGAGTTGAAGTCATCTGCATCAGATGATTCATGAACCTTTATGGTGTTTCTGGCCTTGCACTTGAAGTGACAGCCATCCTTGTACTGATTGCCAAAAGAGCCATAGCTCTTGCACTTGGTTGACTTCTTGGGGCACTTTGCAAACTCATGTCCAAGTTCTTCACAGTTGAAGCATTTCATCATGCTGGCACTTTGTCCAAAGGCCCTGGTTTGAGCTGAGCATTTCTGCTCCTTCCTGGTTATACTAGAGCTGTTGTACTCTTTACCTGGAGTAATGAACATCCTATAGGCTTCAAACTTCTTGCCAATTTCTTGAATCAGGGGAAACATTCCAGTCACTGTCTTGGATCTTATACCTTTGAACACTTCCAGTGTGATATGCTTGTTGATGTTGTGCTTGAGCATTCACATCCTGAGGTCTTCCTTTCGACCAGTCTTGTACTACAGAGCCCAGAACTCTGCACAGAAATTGTCAATGGGAGCATTTCCCTGATGAAGGTTCATCAACTGCTTTGATTCCCAGTCCTTCTGTAGGGAGGGTCAGAATAGATCTTCAATGATATCCATGATGTCCTTCCAAGATTGCAAGAAAAGTGATGTCCCCTTAGTCATGTTAGCCAACTCTGTTTCTGTAAAGTTGGTCCCTTTCTATCTGGTCAATCATGACAGAATTGCATAGCCTCTGGCTTTAAGCCCTGCTGGCTTGCCTTCATCAAATTGCTTGAGGTTACAATCCAGCCAAGCCTGCATCTTGGTCCACTATTCATCAGAGTCTTTGGCTGAACCATTATACTTTCTTGGGTTGGAAAATACTTTGACCACCTTGTCAGATCTTCCAGTTGAGATAGCTCCTCCTAGATTGCCATCATTGGCATCTGTCCATAGGCCTACTCCCAGTAGATTCCTAGTATATTGTGCAGCTTCTGTGGCCTTATCATTGGCATTCTCACATGCTTTGCTAGCATGATCCAATGATTCTTGTAACAGTTCACATTGATTCTCCAGGGATTCAACCCTCTGATTGGCTAAGCCTGCTGCAAGTTTATTATCCTCAATATCTTGCAATGCCTTCTGGTATCCATTGACCAGATTGTTCCAGTCCTGGACTGAGATGTCTGCTTGCTGGTTTGCCATGATGACTAACTCATAGTCCTGAGAGTGATTCTGTTAGTGGTGCTGTCCAATGGTATAGCCTTATTGCTACATATTGTAAAATATGTTCAGAATCATTCATTTCACACATTACATATTCTACTTCAATATCTTTACTATTATGGGTTATCACACACACAACATGTTGATGTGTACAATGGACAGTGTGATATAAAATGAGTTATTTTATCATATTTGACAACTTATATTAAATATGTCCATTGGCAATATTTAATATAAATATATGATAGGTACAAATAGTGTAATGAATATTCTCCATCTCATGGGCATAATTAGACATAATTGAATTGTTTTCCATTCATAACCTATCGTTATATGCTAAATATAGACATAATATGGCATGTGTACAAATCTGATAACCCAGGTGCAATCTGTTTACCAATAAATATCCAATTTGTTATATTCACACATTTGATTCTGCTCCAGGTGTCAGTCACATGCAATACAGCAAACTGGATTATGTAATTACCTAGTGCAAGATCAGCTACAGTACAAGTTAAGATAGCTAAGAAAAGTGCTCACCTCAGTCACATGGGATACAGCAGACTGAGGTGTTGACTACATACAATACCTTATATATGATTCTGAAAAGGTACAGTATGAAAACAGAAGTGGATCAAATGTGGAAATACTCAGTGAACATATGAAATGTGTTAGAGCATAAATAAATAGCTATGGAGCAATCTGTAGTAATCCAAGACTGCAGCAGCTGATTACATAATCATACCATTTAGTAGGCAAGGGGCCTGCTTACAGAGCAGGCAAATGTGCACACCCCTATAGGCTGAATGTACCAATATAGGGTGCATAATATGAATAATAGGGTCTACTAATACTTTAGACTAATATATAAGAGGTAGCATAGCAGTGGGCCTAATAACAATTCCTACCACCCACATCTTATTGTGCAACCATCTAAGCTTATCATATTCTCACAATTACTACAAGCTACCTTGCACCTCAACAGGTTATGAGCCCTGTGCTCTGCTTGTAGTAACATTCCAAGGTGTCATCTTTGCTATTATTCAACATGTCTAACTCAACAGTATCTATGGTATTACCATTGCCATTATCATCATCTCTAGACTCCTCTCAACTGCAGATTACTACCCATGTTATCTTATCTAGAGATAGGCAAAATAATAGCACAAATTGGCTACTGCAAGAATGCTCTACCATACAAAAACTGTGCTGCCAAATTTGTACATGCTATGGCCATGCAACAAAAGATTGCAGGTGAAACCCTATAAATTGGGGGAAAGTGCAAGTGAGCAAGCACAAAATGGTGTATATTTGTATACCCAAACAGATGGGTAAAGAACATGATAATATAACAATTGGTTCAAACACAAATGAACCTAATTTTAAAAGCCTAGATAAGGCATATGCATCCATTGAAGACAATGATGACAATGCTGACTTCACTTGGATTGCTGATTCAGGAGCCACATCACACACTTGTTATGAACCTGAAGTGTTCATTGATCTTATCAAAACACCTGGCAAAACAATCCATGACATTAACAACCAACTGCTGATAGCCTGTGGCCACAGAATGGTTACTACATCAAGTAAAATTGATCATGATATTTTTTGCATAAAATTATGCAATACACTATATGTGTCCCAGGCATGTGAGAATCTTTTCTCACTTGGCCACATAGATTGTACTGGAGGAACATCCATTTGCATTGAAGCCAAATTAAAATATAGGATAAGCAAAAACAAATGATTACATTGGCAACATGCCAAAATAATCTTTATGATTTAAATGTTACAATGTACATGGTGCCTGAAACAGCACATTTGACAGTAAAAATAAAAAACAGTCATACTGGAGAGGAATGGCATCACCACCTCAGACACATAAACATCTCTGGATTGACCAAGTTATATGGCAAAAACTTTGCTCATGGTTTTGCTGTCACACCAAGTCTGAAAGACTTTGATTGTGATGCTTGCATACAAGCCAAGCAAGTTAGACAACTAACTCCCAAAAAGGCAAGCCAACAGGACCTAGAACCTGGCAAGCTTGATGTCTAGAGACCTGTACCAATAAAATCCATTGGCAGCTACTATTGGGCAATCACATCTATTGATGACACTATGTGTCATGCAACTATTAAATTCATGAATTCAAAAGATGAAACAACTGACAAATGCAAAGAATATTTAAAGTTTATTCATCAACAGCACACAAAATGGCCCAAAGCCATATGTGCTGATAATGGGCATGAATATTTAAATTGCAATTTTACAAAGTGGTGCAATAAACATGGCATTGAATTGCAAACTACTACACCATACACCCCTGAACAGAATGATATAGCTGAACACTATAATGGACCTTTCTCAGGCCATGATCTTTGCCAATAAAATAAAGTTCAAGCTATGGCCCAAAGCAGCCCATGCCACTTATGTCCAAAATCAGGTATATACACATACTGTATCTGACAGCACACCTTATGAAAAATAGACTGGTCATAAACCTGACTTATCCACTATTCAAGAATCTGGACATAGAGTTTGGATTCTTAATGAAAAACAAAAACAAAAATTTAAAGAATGTGCTATGACACAGATTTTTGTCAGCCACCTGGATGGTCCAAAAGCCATCAAATACTATAACATGTGTACCCACCATATTAAGGTTAGCCAAAAATTATTGCTTCTCCATTAAGGCAGCTTTCCTACATGGATGCTTAAGTTGAGGGGGAACACACATCTGAGGATACCTCTACTGGGAACACCTCAACATCCTCTACAAATCACAATAATAATAATAAATGAAAATGTGATGATATAGAAACTATTGAACAATCTAAAAAGAAACAAAAGCTTATTACTGCCTCAAACACAGTAACTAGACAAACAGATGAAACAGATGATAATTGTTACACTTGGTCCAGGTAGGAACAAATGTAGACTCTAAGGGTGAAACAATCATCAGCCTAAGACATTCCAATCTAAAGGCTACCTTCAGAGAAGGATTTGAGGGCATTCCATTGGAGGAATGTATCATATTGTGTTGCCAGGAGATGTGGAGGCGAGCAGACAAGAGGTTAGTTGGTAGGCCTCAAGTCAATCATATATTGATAACCCAGAGGGATATTCTGGGAAAGCATCAAGTCAAGAGGTTAGACCTCGAGAGGAGAAGTTCAAGAGACAGGGATGTCACAAGAGTTATCATTGAGTTCTAGAGCAATCGTAGAATCAAAGAGCATCAATTCATGGAGTATCTCTAGTCATAGAGTAGATCTAGCTTAAAGTACAAGTGATGCTACAGTATGGTTTATATACTCAAGAGGACAGTGCATGGACCATGATCAAGAAAGGAAATAAGACATTGTATGAGAGAAGGGAGAAAGGCAATAGGCTGAAGGAGAATCATATGATGTCGAGAATTTCTAGAAAGGGAAAAGGGAGTCCATGATTGAACAGATGCTCTAGTAATCATAAATGAGTAAAAGAAGATAAACATAAGAAATGTTATGACCTTCCAGGCGCAAGCCCTTTAGATACCACACTGGCTGGACAATCTTACAGCGACCACTATAGCTGGCGAGGTAATGAGAAAGTGTTGGATGAAAATAAGACAGAGATAGGTGATAGCT
>JBBPKB010000562.1:0-12233 GCA_038089035.1 Boletellus dicymbophilus
GCCTCCCCAGCGCGTGGTGAGCCCTCCTGGAGATTGGCTGCAAAAACATGCATGGCAGTTAAAAAAAGACGGGTAAAGTTCCCCTACGATAGTCGCAGGCCAAGATCACCTTACTTACACAGATCGATGCCATGCATGCCCACGCCGAAATCGCCACTCTGCCCTGTTCGGCTTCTCCGCATTCTTGCCATCCTGGCGCGCATAATCTCCTCTTCCAGACGCTGTTGCTCAGCCTCGTCATCAGCATCAACTTGGCGTTGCATCGCCTTTATTCTGTTTGTCCACTCTGTGAGGGTGGTGTCCGTCGTGGAAGAGCTCGCGCGCGGGGGGGCGGGAGGGAGGTCAAAGCGCGCAGAACGGGGTGTGGACGTCGTGGACATCGTTGGGTAGAGAGATCTAAGAGTTAATTGCTGGATGCCTAAAAAGGAGGAGACTACTAGCTGACATAATCGTACTACCCTTGTGGGGAGAACGATACAAAATCCAAATTACATTATCATCGTCAACAAAAGTCCACTGTCTTTTGCGAGCATGAAGCTAGTCCGTGTCGTACAACGTTAGGTAAAATTAAGAGCATCTCCAAAGTTGCTTAAGTAAACACGACGAAGGCCGAGGCAATAGTCGCCAACAAGGTTACTCCGACGGCAGCTTGGCTGTTGAGGGAAAGGGAAACGGCTCCACTAGTGCTAGAGGTCGAGGTCGAGTTGGAGGCAGTCTCCTGGATGTTGGAAGGCGTCTGTCCGTCTAGTCAAATTCATGAGCTTCACCACGGAAAAGTCAATTTGCACTGGAACACGAACTGGTGAAAGAAGCGCCACACTCCGACTCGAGGGACGAATTTTCACTCGCTGCAAAGTTGGGAAAGTTTTCGGCGACGATGTTGTAGGCAGCCTTCGAGCAATTGGAGCAGGTTACATTTTGAGGAATGCTGATACCGAGACCATCGGACTGGGCGATCACGCCTATGGCGTTCTGGAGAGAAATGATAGTACCAGTCTCGTCTTGGATGTCGGTGAGCAATTCAGTTGCACAAAGAGAGTTTGCCGAGGTGCTAAAAAAACAATAAATTAGACGAAGGGCAAGTTAAATCAAAATGCAAGCTCACTCTTTCAAGCAAGCGACATCTCTGACAATAGGGTAGGCAACCTCGACGGCCGTCACGAGTGAGGATATATTACTGGTGGGCAAGTCAAGGCTTGCAATTTCGCTAGAACAGCCTGCAGTGATGTTGGTAACGACTGTTTGGAGGGTGGCGTTGGTGCATGCGCCTTGGCCACACAATCCAGTCAACCAAGAATTTAAGGTCGGGATGACGGACGTGGTGCTCGAGTTTGAGGTGACAAGGGGGGCGAGGAGGGTGAGATCAAGACAGCTGGTCTCGGAGGATGTAGCGATCGCTAGCAGGGCAGAAGTGCAGTTACTCGAGATTCTAGAGGAGTATAGTGAGCGCCTAAGGTGCCCCCTGAGGAAGGGGGACGTACGACTGAGCGACGGCGAGACCAGCGCCGGCAACGAGGAGAGCAGAACGGAAGAACATGACGGTGAATACGATTAAACAGAGTCGGTTAGAGAACAAGGGGAGGTGCTGCGCAAAGTTTCGGTGTCGCCTCCATTTATAACCGCGCTATAGGAGTGACATGACAGGACATGCCAACTCGCCGACATAGCCTCTGTCACATCAGATCGCACAATGTCTCCTCCCGCAAAGCCAGTACCGCGCACCGTCATCTTCTAATGCCAGAAGGACATTTCTTTGTCTTCCATCTTGGATTTTTAAAATGACCCCGTTTCACTTGACGACTTGTATGTGGTTTGCCAGTGATATTACCCCCCTTGTACTTGTCATCTCAATGATGTCATGTCTCGGACTCGTTGCAAGCAAGGAACAATCTCACAGCATTCCCTTGACGTTTCTTTTATAGTCCGGTTTCGATCGTCGTAACGAATATGAACCGCGCGGTTCGCTCTTCAGCACGCTGACCACGGCTAAGAGCTTTTTGACATGGTATGCGACCACCCCATTCCTCACACTGCTCGCTTCCCAGTCACCTCTACAAATGCTCTACTCGCTGGGGTACAAGTCCCCGCCCACGGCTATCGCTGTCAGAAGTGCGGTGTCCTCGGTGCAGCCGATTGTATTAATGTTCACGTGCTCCCTTTCTTTTCGTCTCTTGTCCCTACTAACTAAGTACTACAGTAGTGCTGGCGCGTCTGCAGGCTTGATCCATCGGCAAGTCGGGCATGAACCAGTTTTTCCAACGTGGTGTGGGAAAGACGGTAGGCCCCCTCAGCCGTTTTTTCATCTTCTTTCCTTGATGATTCACGTTAGAATGACCTGCCAACAGCGCAACAACGATCAGTTTCGGCAGTGAACAGGTACGTAGTCGTAGGCGCTCGAGTTGACCCGTCGGTGTTATACAGCGGTGTTACGGGTTTCTTGACAGCGGACCTTAAGAACATGGCACTGGTTTACTCCAACAGTCAAGAGCCTGGATATGGAATCTATGACGTTGGTTGCGCCAAAGAGTTCAACATCGCACCCCGTACGTCATACTACATAGTTGAGCCCGGGTATCTGGGATGTCCCAGGAGGCTATCCACAGCTCTGCGAAGTTTTTGCCTTCTTTTGATAGGTTTCAATGATCTACTCAGAGATAGACTCGAATTTACGAAACAGTTATGTGAAATAGTAAACGGAAAAACACCGTAGATTACTTCTACAACACGTGTACACTGCCGCCGACTTTGCACAATACACTACCTTTAACCATACCATTTGTCACCAATCTTGGTCCTCGCAGGAGGACGCTGGGGTATCTGCGACTCGGTGATATTCCAAATCTCTATGGCGCGCTGGGTGATTGCACAGACTCGATTTGGTATGCACCAAAGCAGCTAGAGGATCGTACCTTCCATGTATCCATGTCGAATTCCATGACAATCTGTCGTGCATGAACACCGGCAGATCTATCATCCATAGTCGGTTGCTCGCAACACACTAGGGATCATCTCAAGCCTCAGCGAGGCAAGATAGGAATTCCTCACTTACTGATGATAGGCTCACCATCGTCGTCAATCTCGAATGCACACTCTCCATCGCGGATGATGAACGAAAGATAGAAAAGGTTTTCCACGGACTGCGCAAAGTCGTTCGGATTTACGATAAATTTGAAAAGGTTGATAGGCCCGGTAGTTTGAAGAATATCTTTTATCTAAGGTTGGTATCAGTGATGCTTTTTTGACGCTAGGAATTCAACGTCACTTTAAGGACGTTCTTGGTCGTTTCATTTTCAGACCTCTTGATGTCGTCTTCCCTGACTTCCTGGGGCTTGCGTTCTTCCTCCTGGACCTTTTCCTGCTTGTGACGCTTTATTTGTGCCCGTTTTTTCTGTTCTATTGAGAGTGGGCCCAGCCTGGGAATCAATCAGCGACACATACGGGCAGGCGACAACAAATAGGTCGGTACATGAAACCAGGGACAGGAACTCTTCTGCTCTTTGCAAGGGCCTTTCGGCCAATTTTATCCCAGTCAAGTGTACCTTCCTCCACAGCCTCCATCTCGTCGCCGTCTTCGTCTTCGAAGCGTTGCCTGCCACCCATATAGCTGACGAGCTTTGACACAAAGTCGTCCATGTCGAACGCGGCCGAGCCGAGCTTCATGGCGCGTGCCTTTTGGGCGCCAATACTCGAGACATTTCGAAGTACCGACGAGTCGAGAGTCGCCTCCGTCGGATTTTTCACTGACGCGGCGAGCAAGAAGTAAGTGGGGCGTTTAAGAGAGGCTCTGACCGGGTGACGGCATGCCTTTAGAGAACAGTTCGTTTGCCTCTGTGATCTGATCAGTGAGATCTTTTGTACTATGATCCTGCGATCTCGTGTTCTCTGTAACACGGCTCCATGAAGATCTGAACGTGAACGACGCGTTCGTCGGACGCACCTCCCGTCTTCTTCTCGAGGAGACGGTATTTCTTGCGGATGTCGCGTTTCTCGGCTGCATCCTGGTCTGGGTCGTATGCAGGGCTGCTGGCGTGCTCGCGTTCGGCCATGCCTGCGTGTCAACCCGAAAGAAGTCGCGCCCGTCACGTGTCAGGTTCATTGGCGCGACGCGTTCCAGCTAAACAAGCACAAACACGCCTGCAAAGTGCGACGCCGGCGCCCAGTGGAGACCACAGGATCTCCTTTCGCAGGGCGGTATTGATTTTGACCACCACGCGCCATGTCAGCGCATGCGATTGATGTGAGTTCCGTTCTGCAGCGTCCAGCGTTGCACTCAGTAGGAGCCTCCTTTCTGCAGTACAGCAGAAGCACGCGCGCGGTATGCAAGGGGCCCGCGCCGTGCACCGGCACTTCGATCCCCGTGGGCAGTCTGAGGTACGGTCAAATTGTCAAAAACCAGTACGGTGAAACCGTTTCTTGGCGTCATTGGTGAACACTCTCGGCAGTTTCATGGGAAAAAAAGAAGCATTGACGACAACCGTGCAGGGGTTGTGTCACACCAGACATCTTGCGCGCGCTTGCCATCATCGACTTGGGCGGCGTCGCTGGTTTCAATACCATCAGGTATGGTGGTCCTTCGTGACGCATGCAGGCACCGACAGTGTGTATTTTGTCCCAGATACGACGACCAGCAAAAAGTTAGGCGTGCGATTACGGTTCAACATGTTGACTTTGCAGACATCCCTGTGACCGCCAAAGTAGCTGCCCCACTCTCATCCGTTATGCTGCATGTCACCGCTGGCCAGCCTTCCAATGCAGTGGCCGCACAGAAGAGAAAACACCAACCTGAGATCACCAATGACATGCAGGGCGCACACGGTTCGCAAGGTGACGAAGATTACGATGTTGCGCTCACTGAACCGGAGCCGGTCGACGAGCTCTATTGTATCTCGAAGACCAGCATAGTGGGCGTGCAATACTACGGGGGTGCATGTTTGAATACATAGTGTTGAGTTGTGTTGTGCTCACTCAACATCCAGGTCTGGTTGGTGCCGGAGAACAAGTCAGTCTGGTCAGAGAGCCAAATAATCGTTATGATCGGTGTGTGTTAGACCAGCATTTTCTTTTCGGTGGTTTACCTATGATGAAAGCAATGCGATCCAAGTCAAGAATATAGCTGGGGCTCAAGTAGGACACATCCCGAGAAACGTTGCTGCCCAATTAGCTCCACTTCTCGATCAAAGGTTGATTACAGTGGAAGGCGTTATGCACCAAGGAAATCGTAAGCCGCTTCCGATGCACCAAGAAACCGTTAGCTGACGTATTTTTAGTGACTGGCTTCAGTTATTCGCTATCTATGTATGTACCATTTAGTCTCTTTAGTTCCATGCTAAGCTGTTTTAATGTCAGGTCACTGAACATCTACGGCCCATCTGACAGACGAGACTTACTCGAGCCTAGGCTTCTCTGGGCTACTCCTCAACAGAAGGGATTCCCACCTCGAGCAGCGGGTGGAGTTCCGGGGGTGCCAGGGGCCCCTGGAGCATATCCTTCCGCATACTCTGCTGCCGCACTTGCGGGAGCTATGGGAATGCCAGTGCCCGGCCCTAGCCAGGCTCTTGGGATGACAAGCGCCCAGAGCGAAGCTCAACAGGAAGCAATCAGAAAGCAACACGATGCATTCGTAAAGGCTGCAGAACTAAAGCAAATGTTGAGCGGCCTCGAGAGAGTTGATGATGAAGGCCGGCGTGCGTCATTGTTGGATACCCTCTGCCCAGCGGTTGACATCCTGAATCTCCCCATGCATCCTAATCCACCGAGCGTCGCTAGCGGAGAGTTGATGGTGGACCTGCTGAAGCATCAGGTAACATATCGATCCGACGGGGCAATAATTGCGCATTGACAAGCACGTCAATCCTAGTGCCAGGCCCTTCAATGGTGTA
Source organism: Boletellus dicymbophilus (assembly GCA_038089035.1). NCBI lineage: Eukaryota > Fungi > Basidiomycota > Agaricomycetes > Boletales > Boletaceae > Boletellus > Boletellus dicymbophilus. The sequence continues at coordinate 5,880 of JBBPKB010000562.1, forward strand.
TTGATCACGAATACCCTAAATTGCCAGCCAATGAGTCGGACAGCCCAGTCCAGTTCTGGCAGTACAGGAAGGCAGGTGACAAGGTATGTTTTGCGATTCATGAATAGCCACTGAACTTACAGCGTAGTTCTTCCCAGTCTTACTACTTCAACCGTTAGTTTCAATCTAGATCGTAATACTGTGATTGACTAATCTCGTTGTTTTAGTTGCTACCAAAACCCCGCAAGATATCAACACGCCTCCGTCGCTAGGCCGAGGCGCCTTGGTGGCTGATAGCATGGGTTTGGTATGCCGTACAGCAGAAAAAAAAAGCGAAAATTAACCTCTTTGATAGGGCAAAACGCTCACAATGATTTCTCTCGTCATTGCAACCAAGAAGGATGTTCCTAAAGATTTTTGCAACAGTACCTTGATCGGTGCGCAACATTGCGACGATTAATCGTTGTTTGTCTCATTTTTTTTCGTTGAGTATAGTCGTCCCACTTTCTGTGATCTCGAATTGGGAGAAACAGATTGACGAGCACTGTGTCCGGGGCGCGTTATCCACCTGTGTATATTATGGTACAACACGCAACATAACGCCTCAACAACTCATGAAATATGACGTAGTAATTACTACATACCAAGTTGTTTCAGGTGACGCCGACTTTAGTAGCATCACACAGCACTGTAGCAAGGAAGGGGCGCCAGCAAAAAAGAAGAAGAAGACCGGAAATTTAGGCCTGTTCGGTGTGAAATGGAAGGTACGCGTGCGATAGTTCGCTGGAGATTTTCTAGAAACTCAAATGAGGGATGATTTTACAGAGGGTAGTCCTGGACGAGGGCCACAATATTAGGAATCCCAAGACGAAGATGGCTTTGGCAGTATGCATGTTAACTGCCGAAAGACGCTGGGTGCTGTCTGGAACACCTATAGTGAGCGATAGAGTGGGTGATGAGTCCCCGCCGTGACCTGACACACTCTTAGATCAATTCTCCCAGGGTAAGCTATATTATCTGATTGGAATCAGTTTCAGTCCCTAATTTTAGCAGGACCTTGGTTCTATTTTGACTTTCCTTCAAATCTGTAACCCATTGGACGATGAGGATTACTTCAAACGTCTGGTTTTGCGCCCCCTGAAAGATGGTGACCCTGCGGGTGCAGAATTACTTCGCGTAAGCCCGTGTCACTGGCCAGGAGGTTGTTCTCATCCTTTACTAGGCCTTAATGAATCATATTTGCATTCGTAGAACGAAGGAGGTAAGCCTTTGGCCAAGGTAATGCACAAATTTCTGGCTGACGTTGTAGCGAAGATGCAAGACAGTGAAGGAAACCCCCTGGTACCGCTACCGCCAGTGACGTCTCTTCCTTCACCGTTCTTACCGTCCACTCACCGGGTATGATAGGTTGATGTTACTGTTATCCCTGTGAAGCTTCATGACGAAGCACGGGTTAGTGTGGTTGTAACATGTTGTGCCAATCCTAACTGCTTTTTCTAAGACACTTTACGATACAGTAGAGCTTCTTTCCAGACAGCGAGTTGAAAGCTTGATGAGTGAAGTCGGAGGAGTGAATCCTGTCGTGCGTATCAGTTTATATGCTAATGTCGCGCCTCGTGCGCTCATACACATCCAGGTAACCTCCAACGTCCTCAGCATGCTTACTCGCCTGCGTCAAATCGTTCTCCACCCTGGTTTGATCCCTACCAACTATCTGGATCAACTTCGAGTGAACGAGAGCATCGATTCTGCCCGCGGCGGTGTTGTACAAATCACTCCGGAGATAAAGACTAGGTTGGAGGATCTTATTCTCCAAGCGATCGAGGACAACGAAGAATGTCCTATCTGTTTCAATGTAGTAACAGACCCAAGGATAACATCATGTGCTCACGTCTTTTGCTTGGCCTGGTATACCCCGATTTGATTTATGACGCCATCTTTCCGCTCACAATCATTACAGTATATCGGAGGTGATTGCGAGAGATCCCAAGTGTCCTATGGTATTACTATTTATTGACTGCTTCGTTGGTTGTATCGCCGATTCACCCTCAGGATCGTCGTCCCCTGACGATGCAAGCATTGCTGGCGCCGCCACCTCCTACGGATCTTACGCAGGCGCCTGTGAAACAGGATATTGACCAGAGCGAGCTGTGTGCCGGGTCGTCCGCCAAGATCGATCAACTTGTCCATCTTCTGAAACTGATCCCCAATGATTCGAAGAGTTTGGTGTTTTCCCAGTTCACTTCTTTCCTTGACAAGGTAATCGACAATTGGCGATCATACCCGTATGTTTTACGCTGACACGTTGAGAAAGATTGGCGAAGCACTGGAAGAACACGGGTAAGCTTTTGCGGCCGAATTCTCTCTTGATTACCATGTTATGTGTGCATCTGCAGCATCCCATACGTGCGGTTTGACGGACAGTTGTCCGCAAGAAAAAGACAGGAGGTATTGGAACGGTTCTCCATTCCGCTTGAACCTGACGAGTCTCCTGCTCCCGGAGAACCCCTTCCATCGACTTCCCATCACCTTCGAACACAAACGCAATCCGCGGCAGTCGAGGACGAGAATAACTCGGACTATGTCATCGGGAATGATTCCGACGACGACGACTTTGAAGAAGGTATCTCGACCCGCGTTAAGAAAGGCAAGGCGAAAGAAAAGAAGAACAAAGGGAAAGGCAAGGCCAGGGTGAGGACCGTACCAGCTACAATGCAAGTTTTCGACGGATGTGTGTCGTATACTGAGAACCCCAAAGTCATGTTGATCTCGCTGAAAGCGGGTGCCTTGGGTCTCAATCTTACTGTTGCGAACCATGTCTTTTTGTGAGTCTTGCATTTACCTTTACTGCATGAATCCAAGTGTCTTATGTATTTTGATAGGATGGATCCGTAAGTAACTGTGCGACAAGTTTAGTGCATAGATTGATCAATTGCTTGGCATTTTTACCCGTTCAGATGGTGGCAGGTGATGTGACCAACCAACTCGTGGCATCTTGACTGCTGATAAGACACTATAGGAGGGCATCGAAAGCCAGGCTATTGACAGATGCAATCGGTAAGAAAGGTCTCCTATCTTGCTGCGTTAGTGCGTGTGTTGGTGACACTTCCTTTAGAATCGGACAGAAGAAACCAGTTCATGTATACCAATTGATTGCCGAGAACACTGTCGAATCCAAGGCAAGTGTCATCTTGCTCCAATTTTCGCAGATCGATGAAAGTTGACCACCTGTTTTAGGTCATTGAGATTCAGGAAAAGAAGAAACGCTTGATCCAGCATGTATGTAGTGTCGCCATTCTTTTGGATAGGGTTGATCCCATTACCTCCTCACAGGCCTTCTCTGGAACTAAGCGCACGGAGACTCAGAGGGAAAGAAGGGAAGCAAGGCTTCAAGGTACGCTTATTGGCGCTAGGGTCGACCCAACCACTGAACCCACCTTGATTTTAGACCTTGTAGAATTGTTCGGGATCCGCGACCATTGAGGACGCAACACATACATATCGCATATAGTTAGTTGTATGACATACTGCTTTCCGTATCATAGAGACTCGCCGAGCATAATTCAACACATGTTTTCTTGCCTAATTTCCAGAAAAAGAAAAACTATACAGCTTCGGCAATGACCGGGAGGCGTTAAACCTTAATTATGTGTTTTCTACAATTACAAACAACGAGCTCGGTCGTCGTCGAGGCGCGGAGTCAAACGCTCAAAGTCGTCCCCTCGAGAAACACAACACACTTCCGGGGCAAAAAATGGCCGCGGTTCAAACTCTCCCCAAGGATGTCTCGAAAATCGGCCAGGAAATCAAGCTTTTTGGAAAATGGGAAACTCAGGAGTATGCATCCGTCTTCGAAGCGCAGTCTTTGTCGTATTGACCATGCAACGGACCGTCAGTGTCGAGGTCAAGGACATCTCGTTGACCGATTACGTCCAAGTCCGCCATGCCGTCTACCTTCCTCACACTGCAGGCCGTTATGCGAAGAAGCAATTCAAGAAGGCACAAATGCCCATCGTGGAGCGTCTCGTCGACAGGCAAGTATACTGCACTGACTGTCGTACCATCAAGGTTTGAGCATGACTTGCGATACTCTTAGCTTGATGATGAAGGGCCGCAATAACGGCAAGAAGTTATTGGCCGTGCGCATTGTAGCGCACGCGTTCGAAATCATCCATCTCCTTACCGACCAGAATCCCATTCAGGTTCGTAACGACGACCCGGTCCCGGAATGGTGGAGGGCATCTTAAGAGTGTATTTGGATTTTTGATGTCTACTGTCACACATAGGTGCTCGTGGATGCGATCGTCAACACGGGTCCTCGAGAAGACTCGACTCGTATTGGATCGCAGGGTACGGTCCGTCGTCAGGCCGTCGATGTATCGCCTTTGCGGCGGGTGAACCAAGCGATCTCGCTCCTGACAGTCGGCGTAAGGATATTTTACCCATGGCTGTTTTAAGAAGGTGTTTGATGTCTTTGAAATAGACCCGCGAGTCGGCGTTCCGCAACGTCAAGTCTATCGCAGAGTGTCTTGCTGACGAGCTTATCAACGCTGCCAAGGGATCCTCGAACTCGTACGCTATCAAGGTGAGTTGGATCCTATCGCGTACGAATGCGTGTGCGTGTGCCGACACGGTCCGCTTCTCATAGAAAAAGGATGAGCTCGAACGTGTCGCCAAGTCCAACCGGTGAGGAAAAAAGAGGGAGAACGTTTCTCCTCGGTGGAGCGATACAAGTATGGCTGCAGCATATGGGTTCTTTCTTTTCTTCTTTATTTCACTTTGGCATCATCTTCTTCGCAACCCTATGAATGCAAACCCCATGCTCTTATCCCATGTAACCTCGTACTCGTGATGTGACACTGATCTCTTATCTAACCAACGTTCGGCGGCGCATGTTTCGTAACTTCTTCGGTGACTGCGCAAGCGAACATCTGGAACACCGCCGACACACTACGTATTGCAGCCGAGCCCGAAGTTCCATTCAGTCATCGGTGTCCAGATAAAGACATGACACGAAAATGAAGGGAGCGGGCCTTCTGTACCTGCGTGTGAGTCACACACACACGCCCTTGTCCATTCTCGATTGAATAAACCTTCGAGCGAGATCAAGGGGGGAAAAATATAAATACTTGGTGGTGTGGCGCTTTTTCTGCGCTCGCGAAGACAATCTATCGGATAGCGGCCTCACACGTCCATCCCAACACCTCCCTGACAATCGTTTCGAGGTGGAGTTTTACTACATATGTAAAAGGCATGCCAGTTCTGGCGCGAACATTACGAATCGTGTGGAACCGTATCTGGAATTCCGTTCACGTCACTTTTCGACCGGTTCCCCTTCTTCTTTTCGACTCACTCATACCTGCCTGTTCTCTCTCTCATCTCGAGTGCGAGTAAAAAAAACTCGTGTCGCATAAAACCGACATGTAGTACTTACAATACGCACCGCAGGCTGTCCTCCCCAAAAAGAGTAAAGCGTTTGTCTCGAAATGTCGTAACCGATATGTGTTACATGTCAAATTAACCTCTGCCGGTCAGATTTACTTAGATCGGGAAGAGGCCCCCGGTGGGCGCTCCGTTCCTACCTTTTCCCTTTCCCTTTCGCAATGCAAAAATGCGATACTTATATAGACCCTTGCCCGCGGGTCGAGAACCCACACAACGCGCCCATGTCAGGTTAATTTCACACACACACTAACCCTCATTCGTGATCACACTTTTTTTTTTTTACTTACACACGTTCGTCTCACCTTCCTCTTCCCCCCCTTTATTTGTGTATTTAAAAAATAAAAATCAAGATCAGATCCGATGCATTTGGCTTTGAGCAGAAATAAAAGGGGGAGGCAGGAACACGAGAAAAAAATGGCGGGGGTTGGGTTTGTCAAACAGGAAGCCAGCATCGAATCGAATCGAATCGTACGAGTGCATGAGATGATGTCAACCAACTGTTGTGTGTATGTGTGTGTGTGTGTGTGTGTGTGTGCCCACGAGTTGTCGCGCGTAATCTCCCTCTCTCCCCGATCTGAATTTCATCGTGCGGTGGGTTTATATGTATGTATAGTAATACGGTTACTCGTGTGTGTGAGTTACTGAGATCTCAGGCCCTCAGACTCTGAACGTGACCAGAGTCATTACGTTTCACGAGTGTGTATGTGCGTGTGTGTTCGTCCACGGATTACTTACATGTCGGTCATAGTAATGACTCAAATGTTTGCCCCATTCGAAGAGGACAGACAACGTTGACTGTAAAAATAAGTAATGGGGAGGATGGGGGGGGCAAGTCCGATACGGAATCATGACTGGCACGGTGCAGCGCGTGGCATGCATGTGTAGTACGTATATGTGTGATGATGACGATGATGACGGTAGTGATATGAT
>JBBPKB010000563.1:0-12222 GCA_038089035.1 Boletellus dicymbophilus
TCCAAGGTTGACATGAGATTACCGTTTTCCCAAGCGTCCTGTATCCAGTGCTGTAGATTCCGCACACCAGGAGGTGACGGAGAGTCAAGATGAGGAAAATATGTGTTTTGAGATTGCTGGTCCATGAGAGCGGCGCATGCCATGAGAAAGTTACGGTATCTGATGATTGGACCGGTCAACACAAACACCACGCCCGAAAGACGAATCCGTACCCGCAACCCCAACCAGCATCAAAAGATTCACGCAGAATGTGAGGTGTCTGCTCATAACATATGACGGCACGTTGAGTGGCACCTTTCTTGTGGGATTTATTTAGTGCGTCTTTCAGGACTGAGAGTACACCTGACTGTTTTAGGGGCTAATTCCTACATCACCACAAGGCGGCTTACCAGGAGTGTAGTTATCCGGCGGTGGGACCGAGTGTGCAGGGTGCCAGAAAATATCCACTTGCGTAGCATTCTTTGCCTTCTTGCCCGACCTTGTCGGCGACGTGTTCCGCCAGTAGGTAGCAAGCTTCGATTTTCCGCGTTTGGGGCGAGAACCTGGACAAACGTCAAGATCAAGATAACAGCCAAACATGTTAGCGCACAGCTCGGCTGTTCAGAATCAATGTGTTCGGAATAGTGGTCTTCGCGTTCAGTGGAGCTGAGACCACGCAGGTTGGACGGGCAGAGTTGGCAGACGTCGTTGTTTCCAGCAAGGCTTGGGACGGGTCAGCAGTAAAGTACAGAGCGACGAGGACGCAGCATGTACCTTGGGTCGACGCTGTCCCGCTCGATGATTTCTATGTCATCGTCCGACATGTCAAGACCAGTGCAGCTTATATAAGCAAACCGGATAAGCCCTGGACGCGCGTCGGCAAGTGCATCTTGTCCAATGTCGAGGTCGTACGATCGCGGTCAGTAGCACTCGGCCGCACAAGCAGATGCAGGCGCGCTGATTCCCCACTGCAGCGCTCACCGTATTCTCTCCCGACGGCCACTTGTTCCAGGTATGGCCACGCGTCACCCCGTTCCCGGTCATCTCATCGAGCACCCGCAGGTCGAGTATGCGCTTGAAGCCGTCCGAAAGGGAACATGCGCGGTGATGGTCTCTCGTACGCGTCTGGCGAATCCTGGCTTACTCTGATTTCCAGGTCGGTGTGCGAGGCGAGGATGTGGTGGTATTGGGCGTCGAGAAAAAGTCCGTGCTGCAGCTCCAGGATCCCCGTACGGTCCGCAAGGTCGTGATGCTCGACGATCACATCTGCTTGGCATTCGCTGGTATCACATTCCGTCCGCGATCGATCGCCTCCGACTCATACCCTCCAAAGGTCTGACTGCGGACGGTCGCGTGCTCATCGACAAGGCACGGGTGGAGTGTCAAAGCCATCGGCTCATGGTGGAAGACCCAGTGACAGTAGAGTATATCACAAGACACATCGCAGGCATTCAACAGGCAAGCGCGACTCTCTGAGCTCTAGTGGAGTCCTTAGATTCATCGTGTCCTGGCCAGAAATACACGCAATCGGGCGGTGTCCGCCCGTTTGGTATCTCAACACTGATCGTCGGTTTCGATCCTCACGACACCAGACCAAGACTGTATCAAACAGAACCTAGTGGTATTTACAGTGCATGGAAGGTGAGCAGCCCTCTCTCGCATTCCCTTGCGACAGTTCTCCCTGACGTTTTCCAGGCAAACTCCATTGGTCGTTCATCCAAAACAGTCCGCGAGTTCTTGGAGAAGAACTTCAAAGAGGATATGACGCGCGAAGAGAGCATCAAACTGACGGTGAAAAGTCTTCTTGAGGTCGTACAAACAGGCGCGAAGAACATCGAGATCAGTGTGATGGAAAGTTATGGAAAGATCACGGTAAGCTCATCCCATGTGTAAAGTATTCGACAGCTGAGCTTGATAATTAGAATTTGGAGCTCTCGGAAATCGAGGCAATAGTAAGCGAGATTGAGCGAGAGAAAGAGGCTGGTAGGTTGATCGTGATCATTTCTTTAAATACAGAAACGTGCTAATGATACTGCAGAGGCCGAACGAAAGCGTACTCGGTTGGCAGCAACCGCAGCTGGACAGGCGGCGATGGCAACGCGAGCAGAAGCTGGCCAGTCTTCGGGGCAGTAAATAGTTCATCCATTGTATCAATCGTTACTGTATACGAAATATCCAAGCACCGCTACACAATTGAGTAGGACTTCATGCCTGTGTGTCACGGAACAAATGCGAGCAATGAAACGTCGTTGCTCTGTGTCCGAACGGCTAATGATATGTATGCCCCAATGTTTGGCAAAGGCAACCTAAACAGTCGGCACGACCGTGACGCGACCCCCACACTGGTCATGTCTCCTACGCATTCCTCGTCACCCGAATCGACGCCGCGAATAGCTCAAAAACATGTTCTTCTCTCAGAGATACTTGCAGTGACATCGGTCATGCGAAAGAACTCGCGTTGGGCCTCTGCCGCCCATACGCTGCACGCTCGCGACTCCGCCTTGGCAAGAGATCTTGGTCTTCGGAGAGCATTTTCAGGTGACCGTAACCAACACTCCGCGATGGTCTCTCCAGAGGCGGATCTCATGGCTGGCTTCCAGCAACTCAAGCGCGCCGTTCGTGACGTAGAAGGTTGGTCCCACTTGTACTTGAGATCGTTCGTGCCTCATGATACTCCAGATGTCCAGAGTATATCTCTCTCGGTTCTCCTCGGTCCGTTCTTTGCAATCATCCGTTCTCCAATCTCGACAGGCCCGATCACGTCTGCCGCGCTTTCCGCCCTTCACAGTTTCTTCGTATGTGGACTGATTTCAGCTAATTCCATCGAGCTGGAGATTGCGTTGGTCGAGTTAAGCAGCGCAGTATCACACTGCAAATTCGAAGCTAGCGATTCTTCGGGTGACGAGGTCGTCTTGCTCAAAATCATGACCGTAATTCACGACTGCATGGTGGGCTGTAACGTGGGCGCGTTTCTCGGCGACGTGGAGATATGTGAGATGTTAGAAACGGTCTTGACGACGTGTTGTCAGATGAGGTTGAGTGGTTTGTAGCATCTTTTCAACGATTTGATGTTCCTCCGTTAATGCGGCACAGAGGTCTTGCGGCGATCTGCCGAGTCAACGATGCTTTCCATCGCTCGGACGATATTCGGGCGCCTCTACGAGTTGGATCCTGTCGACGAGGAGGCGAAACTTCGTGTTTATGAAGCTGAACTTCCGCACGGCGATATTAGCTTGTCAGTTCCGACTACCGCGACACCACCAAGTCAAGTCGTCGACAACACAAACTCCTCAGGTGTCCATGAGGAAGAATCAAACAATTCCACTGCAGCAAAGGAAGGCCCCTCGCTTGAAACGACCAATCTTCCAGACAAAAAGGCGGAGGGAGGTGCTCAACCCATTGTCGTACCCAAACCTTGTGGGTTTAAACGTGTGTCCTTGAAACGGTTCTTACGCATCGCATATTATAGATGGACTGCCTGCTCTCTTGGAGCTCCTTCGGGTGCTTGTCAATATTCTTGATCCAAACGACCAAGTTCACACAGATTCTACGCGGTTAACTGCTCTCACCATCCTGAATAGCACCATCGAAACATGCGGGACAAGAATCGGAGATTATCCTTCTCTTTCTGTCCTGATTCTGGATCACGGATGTAAATATCTCTTTCAGCTTGCGCGTTCCGACAATGCTGCTGTGTTGCAAGGTGCACTAAGAACGATATCTTCGTTGTTCGAGACCATGCGGCCACATCTAAAGTCGCAACAGGAGCTATATCTATCTTTCAGCATTGATCGCTTAGCAGCGCCTCCTCTTCTTAGGTCCAATACAACAAAAAGGCCCCAAGCGAGCTCACCACGTCCTGGAACTCCCGCTGCTTCGACTCCAACTATCGGACCAGTTGATACAGAACTTGAACTAGAGAAAGGAAGTCCCGTGCCCTCTCGGCCCCCTGTGCAACCTGCACGTGGTGACACTCGCGACTCGATGTTAGACACGCTAAGCCAGATATCACGGCATCCCAGTTTCATGGTTGACCTCTACACAAACTACGATTGTGACATTAATTGCGAGAATCTTTTCGAAAGACTCATAGAATTCTTGACAAAGGTCAGTCCAGCGTGCTTTATTATCTACTCAACATTTCATTCTCACCTGCAGGGAGTATACCCTTGGCAATACTCGTCTGCCACGGAGGCACAGCAGTTGCACTCCCAGTATCTCTGCTTGGATATGTTGCTAGCGTTCGTAAATGACATGGCGACGCGCGCGCGAGGGGTGGGTATTTTTTTTCGTGTTCCATTATATATGTTCACTTCAGCGTGCAGGAAAGCGAAGCCTGGAATTCGGTTTGTCTTACTATATCCCACTTGCGTCCTTCAATATGCATTCTGAAGTCGTTCCGTAGGATTTTGTGTCGCCGGAGGAACTTCTACAGAACAAGTCGAAGAAAAAACTTGTTTTGACAGGCGCAGCCCGGTTCAACTCGAAGCCCAAGCTCGGGCTCGCTTTCTTAGAAGAGAACAAACTCATATATTCGGACCTGTCTCCGGAAGTGTCCCGGGAAAAGAGTTTGGCAAGGTTTCTTAAGAGCTCTACTCGTCTAGACAAACGGCTGCTAGGAGATTATCTTTCCAAGCCGGACAATCTAGAGCTCTTGAAAGAGTTCATGAACTTGTTTGATTTCGAAGACGTAACTTATTTCTGTTCGGAGGATGTTTGTCGTAAATCACTCATACGTTTCTAGAAACTAATGGTGGACGCTATGCGGGAGATGCTTGAAACTCTCAGACTTCCTGGGGAGGCTCAGCAAATTGATCGTATCGCTGAGACATTTGCGTCGGTCTATTTCGCTTCAAAACCTGGCAAGTATAATCATCTCTACTCGTCATTGGTACTTCACTGATCACTTCCAGCCGAAATCAAAACTCAAGATGCTGTCTATGTACTTGCGTATTCGATCATCTTATTGAATACTGATCTACACAATCCCCAAATTCGGGCAAGTGCACTCTTTTATGTGATATCGTACACGCTGGCTTATAGCACACCAGAAACGGATGTCAATAGAAGATTATCAAAGGAACCTGAGAGGGCAGAATGGTGGAGAAAACTTTTCACCCGAGTTTCTAGTATGACTCTTCCGACCCTCGTTTCCTTATGCTAATTATCCCTAGCAACACATATATGATTCGATACGCAAACGTGAAATCATTATGCCGGAAGAACACACTGGCCAACTGGGCTTCGAGTATGCGTGGAAAGAGTTGCTAGCCCGCACACGGCAATCTGGTCCGTTCAAAGCCTCTTGAAAGTGTTCATGATTGAAGAGAAATTGTAGGACGTTTCATAATATGCAACTCGGCTTTCTTCGATTTCGATATGTTCAGGACCGTCTGGAAGACAGTTATATCTGCCATTGCACATGCCTTTATTACCTTTGACGACGAATATGTGATCCAGCGAGCAATCTCAGGATTCAGGCAATGTGCTACGCTGGCAGGGCATTTCAATCTGCCAGATGTCTTTGATTTTGTGGTTGTCTCCCTTTCACAAGCCACTGGTCTTCTTTCTGAGAACCTCTCTGTTCATGTCCCCAACTACCCGGTTGTTGAGGTTGAAGGACAATCGGTGACTGTGTCCTCGCTGTCCGTCAAATTTGGGACGAACTTCAAAGGACAGTTGGCTGCGGTAGTCTTGTTCAACATCGTCAACGGCAATGGTAACGCTCTCCGTGAAGGTTGGACTCAAGTAAGTTCAAGTACTATATCTGTCACCAGTGCGAGATCCAGCCTTGCCTAGATTTTCGAGATGTTCCAGAATTTGTTCATGCACTCCCTGTTGCCGACTAAGATGTTACAGATGGAGGACTTCCTTGGTGGCGTTACAATGATTCCATTGCGTGGTTCTCATCCTCCCAGATCAGCTCCAAGAAGTGATGGCGGTCTGCTATCCGCCCTATCATCGTACCTTATGACTCCTTATAGCGCGAGCTCTGACAGCCTCGTGCCAGAAGCCACTGATCAAGAGATAGAGAGTACGTTGTGCACCATAGACTGCATAGCGTCATGTCGTCTGGACGAACTTTATGCGCAAATCATGTGAGTTCATACTGGAATGGGTTGCCATTTTTAAAAAAAAATTTCTAAAAAAAATTATTCAGGCAGCTGGACTCGGAGGCACTGGTTGCTGCCATTAGAGCTCTAGAGGCACTCGCACATGAGAGAACTATCGCTAGGCTGAAGCAAGAATCTGATGATGTCTTGGGCACGTTTGGCGGAACATCCCAAAGCGATGGAGCGTTTATTCTACCCTATGACCCTGCTGCTATCTTTTTATTGGAAACAATGGTAAGCATTGCTTGCCATACAACTCGATGTGTCGAGGATCTTTGGTAAGCCTTCGCCGACCCATATGCAAGTCTACGACTGAGTTGTATGCACTTTAGGCCCGTGATATTCGAGCATCTATCGGCACTGTTGTCTGTTTCGACCCATTTTGGTGCGCTACTCATCGAGCGGGCTGTCGTTGCACTTTTACACCTTGCATTGATCCTTGCTCGAAAGGTGAGTACATGTCCTTTGCGTGAACATGATTAATGTCAACGCGTTCGAAAATGGAGGACACTCTGCACGATCAACTCTTTATATCGCTCGATTTGATTGCCAATTTGCCCTCGACCGTTGCCAACTCCGTTGCAGAACATGTTGTAGCAGGTGTGAACTTGATCTTGCAACACAAATCCGCCTTTAGGTGAATCGTTTGTATTCCCTTCGAGAAAGAGCGCTGGTGACCAATCGTTACTGATGACCGACACAGCACGCAGACCGAGTGGAATGTCATCTTTGCCGCACTCCGTTCGACGATTTCGAACCCCGAGGCAGCTCGAACTACGTTTGATCTCGTCACAAATTTCGTCACCGAAGGACCGAATCAGCAAATCTCACCAGACAACTTTACGGGACTGTTGTCTACGTTGGGCGACTTTGCTTCTGCAGCGGGGACATCAATACAATTCCCACCACCAAAGCCTCGTCGGACGCCAGTACAACCCCCGGCAAAGTGAGGGTTTTTGAACGTTCTTCCGACTGCCGGCTCGTGTGTTCAGACTTTTCGTTCTTTAGCTCACCCCCGATCGACCGCGGCCGCAAGTCTATTGACCTCATCTTTGACCTGAAGAGGATTATCGTGCCGTTCTCCGAATCTGCAAAGTTGCAGCCCGGACAAGGTAAACGAGTTCTTCAAGTCGTGTGCGCCTCGGATTGATATCTCGGACCTAGCTTGGCGGTGTTACTGCCTACCGCTGATCTCGTCTCTGGGGAGACAGTCGACGAATCCGTCCAGGCTCGTTCGAAACACCGCCATCAATCAGCTGCAACGACTGCTGCTCGGTCCTCAGCTCATCTACGACGAGTCAGACCATAGCCAAGTCGAGGAAGTCTTCAACAGCGTGATCTTCCCCATCTTAGACGAGCTTCTAAAGCCCCAGGTATATCAGCAGGACCCACAGGGCATGTCGGAGACGCGATTGCGTGCTTCTGCGTTGCTATGCAAAGCCTTCATGCATTTCGAGGTCGCTCAGAAAAGCCACCAGAACTCGGACATCAAGGTGTTGTGGATCGAAATACTGGATATGCTCGACCGTCTGATCAGCGCGGAGAAGAGTGAACAGCTGGTGCGTGCCTAGTTTCTGTTGTTGTCGTTGTTGCACGCCCAATTATCGTGCTTAAATTGCGTAATTTTAGTATGAAGCGGTTTCCGAGTCGCTCAAGAACGTGGTCTTAGTGATGAACGCGGCGGAGATTCTCGTCCCACCGCCTGCAGCTGAGGATGACTCCCGTGGCGAACAGCAGCGCACGATGTGGACTGCAACGCAAGCCAGATTGGAGCGATTCTTGCCAGGATTCTTGTCCGAGGTGCTGTCTGTGCCTCAGCGCACTTCTGCCGAAGGAGGTCCGAGGCGTGTTTCTGGCTAACGGGGCTCACAGAATCACGATTGCACTTTGGGAAAAAAAAGTCATGTATAACCCATATGGCACAAGTTAATATAAGCTTGTGTACTGTCCTTCCACTCCTTCTCACATTAGCCCTACTGGCATGACATAAAAGCAGTCAAGTAATCGAGTGGAAGAAATGACAAGGTGTGTGCAATACAAAGTATTCAACAGTGTGAGCATATATTACAAGTCATGAAGGCCATGTACAATGGCCAAGAAAGTGCAGAGATAAGACTGCATTCAATATTGATAACTTATTATCAGTGTTTACATAGTTTGGGTAAGGGGAAAATGATCATCATGACACCAGTGTACTGCAAAAATGTTCAGGACACATGCATCTCTAATGCTCAACATTATTGTTTGGAGTTAGGAAACACCACTTCTAGTTTCCCTTGTTATTTGGGCAGACAGATGAATATGTACTACAGTAGACCCTCCTAACACATACCTGTCAGGAGAGCCCTCAAAGTATGTGTTATTAGAGAGTATGTGGTATGCAAAAGTGATGTAAATCATGTGAATATTATATAACATTAGTAGTCTGAGTTCCTGACAATGCAACACTAGTTATGTTGGTCAGTTTGGTCTCTCTCATTCTTTGCATCTTGGCTGCACACATTTGTGGTCCAAATGAACCCAGCATTGCTTCAAACTTATATGCATGTGGGCTATCAAGGGTCACCCCCATCAACAACATTGTCTGGAGTGCCTCTCTTTGTGTTGGAGGTTTCATTGTGGGAGCTTCATCATTGCCTTCCAGGTCATCATTCTTGGAGCTTCTCCCCTCTCACAAGTTTTTCACATTCATCACAGCCTCAAAGATGTCTTCATCTGTTGTGCTGACTATATCATGGACCTCTATCACTGGATTTAGGAGCTCTGTGACATCCATCCAATTTGAGTGCTGAAGAGCTCCAGTGGACTTGAGATTATCCAAGGTGCTTGTAACAAGTGCCTGGGATGATATGACTAGATCATCCATAATGTTCAATGGATGAATGAGTGATGACACTGGAACAGTAGGAGTGGTGGATTGAGTGGTTAAAATGTCCATGTTGGGCAAAATTCCAGCCTTCTTCCAGCAGTTTTGAATAGTTGTAGAATCAACTTTTCCATGTGTCATCAGCAAGTTGCATTGCATCAAGTTGATTAATATCATAGATTTCTGTAGGAGTGATATCAGCCTCATAGTGATCTACTGCATGATGAATGAATTTGGCTTGGTAGAGTGCCTTAAAACAATGGATAATTCCTTGATTGTTCAGCTGTATATGTGCTGTGAGGTTTGACTCAAATTTTTCAACATGGATGTTGACAAGTGTACTTGGAACAACATGCCCTGAGAAGTTGTCCTGTGAAAGAAAAATCTTTCTTTCCTCATCACATAGTTTCTGATCCCAACCTAACAGCCATTCCTGATAAATAGAGGCTGCCATCCAGGCCTTTGCATTGTTTCAATAATAAAAACCATGTTGTGACCCTGTTTTATTCATGAATACCTGTGGCTTCTGGGCCTTTCCAATAATGAGCAGAGGAAGTTTGACTGAGCCATCATTTATAGTTAACAAATAGGTAAGCCAAGCTTTTTTCCTTTAATGCCAGATTGTTGCTTGTTAGCAAGACCACAAGGGTATGCTTATAAAATACCAATTATTTGGATGCATGCACATAGTCATTTGAAAGAGAAATGGAAACTCACACAGTTTAATGGGATTCATCAGCATTAAAAAAATTGTGTTTCTCATATTTACCCTTTTCAATAAGCTCTTTTTCACACTGATGCTCCTTTTCAACATTCTTGATAGCTGCTGAAGCTGCTTCACCATGGTGTTTTATTTGCTTCAATCCAGATCTTGCCTTGTAGTGAGTCAACCATCCATTGCTAAGGTACAAACACTTGTCCTCTGGCATCCCAACCATATTTGCAAATGTTTTCCACTTTTGACAAAGAACCTTGCCAATAAGAAGGAGACCATCAGCCATCACCTTTAAGATCCAAAGATCCAACATTTCTGTGACTTCAGGATGTTGAGTTTGACAAATCTGTTTTGCCAAATGAGATGAATTTGTACTCATTTCATACTGTGCTTACCATCATTTTTTGTTACTGCATCAAGATGATATTCTATACTGCTTGAGATGAAGGTTTGGATAAATTTTATCAAAATGAGCAGCTGTTTTTGTCTGATTTTCTCCATTGACATATAGCTAGCCAAGGATCTTGATCTGCTAAGCCAATGTAGCATTTTCCTTTTTTGTAAACACTGGACTCTGAGCAGTCTGTCATTGACTGTCTTGGAGCTCTGATGGTTCAAAAGCTATGAATAAACTTAGCATAAATAAATAAATAAAAACTCTATATCTTTGTACTTCTTTGAAGGAATAGCACTTCTAGCAAGACCCTGTAGCTTCTCTACAACAGATTTGTCATATGAATTCAGCCTTTTTAGACCACATTCATAGTTTAAAGCATGGTTGAGAGTATAAATCACTCATTCTTTATCTATAAGATTTCCAGCTGTATCCAACTGCTCCTGATCTTTGTTTGAAACTGGTTGGCAGGCCTTTAGTGTGGCCTCAAGCTTCATTTTTTTGTCCTATATCTGATGCTGAAGCTTTGTTAAGCCTTTCTTCAGGATCTTGGTGGATTTCATAATGAAGATCTGGTGTTTTGAACTATTCCTTCCATCCTAGGACACAAAAAAAAACCATGATGTAATCTTCAGCATTGTCTGAGCTATGGGTATATATTATGGCTATAAGATCCCTGTAAACCAAAACTGGAAATTCAAAAAAGTATATACTATGAGGAAGTATGCATTATGCCTGGTATGTATTAGGAGGGAGTCTACTGTACTGGACCTTGATCATTGGTGGCACTTTCTCCTTGCTAGCACATCAGTAAACCTAGGGAGAGTTGTCCAGTACTGGACAATATTGAATAGTGTCATAGTATGTCTATGGTGTTTTTCTGATCCTAGGTTTGAACCTGAACTGAACCTCATTCAAGTTCAGGTTTGGGTTTAGGATCAGTCAATTTTTTGTCAGATTAGCAAGTGGGCACACAGCCACTGGACTGATCAGCATTGACAGTCATCACACTTTGTATGAATGTATGTGTTCCTATCTCCTTGAGCACCTGTGGTATGTTCTTTTGGTAGTACTTTTTACTCATTGTTCATACCTGACCCTTTTATTCCTCTTTTGTACAGTACTCTTGAACTTCTTGAACTTGCTCATATATAAGTACATTGTATGTAGACAAGCACCTCAGTCTGCTGTATCATGCAACTAAGTTGTATGCTAGTAATCTAACAGGTCATGAGTCCTGCACTTGTAGATTGAATCAGAGAATCTAATCAAACTCACTGTACTGATATGGCCACCATCATTCCTGTCATTACTGATACCCTTCTAAGCAATGTTCCTAAACTTGATGTTAGGAGAATGAGTTGGCTATTTTTGTTGTTATTTTTCACTAGCACATATTAGGTTACCTTTTATGGTAATTATTAGATAAGCTTAGAGCGTACAAACCTTTATGTTTCCTCTAGTTTATTCCCTTAGTAGCTTGACATCTATTGAGAGTTCCATAGGAATTGGGTTTCTTTCTCTGTTGAGACCTCTGCATGACTAGTAACAATTATTGGCAACTTCCAATAAATTTTTCTTTCTGTTTCCAGATAGCTGTTGAGGCTAAGGAGCTATGGAGTCACTTTGATGGATCTGACACCAAGCCAAGCTACTCCACAACAACTATGAATGAAGATCAGACTGTTGAGGTTAAGAAGTGGATGAAGGATGAAAAGATGGCAAAGCACCTGCTTACCCAGCACATTCTGGACTCAACTGTGCTGCAGGTTTACAAGAAAATGTCTGTAATGGAGATGTGGAACATGATCATGAAAGAATATACAGAAAAGGGGACTTATGTACAAATAGACCTGTGTACCCAGTTCCTGGAGTTGCAATTACCAAAAGGAGGCAATGTCCATGAATTTCTAGATGAGTTGTGGACAAAGTGAGAAGAGTTAGCTACTATAGGAGTCAAGATTGATGAAAGAGATTACTACTCAACAATCATCAAATCTCTCCTTGTTACAACACCAGTACTATACTTATACAAAATGGTACATTACAGTTGTAATCACTATCCTTGGAACACCTATTGGGTCATTGATCCTAATGATCCTAGGTTAAAACCCTCTAATTACCTAACACATACCCTTATTTACATTTCCTGTAC
>JBBPKB010000564.1:0-12221 GCA_038089035.1 Boletellus dicymbophilus
GGAAAAGAACCTCCTCATTGGCAAGCTACGACACGAAGGCTGGTCTCTTCTATTCTGTATACTACCCTTGCTTACTTCAAACGCAGCTGTCATCATGAACGAGCACCTTATTGAAGCTCTCCGCCGTCTTCGAAAGTCGTCTTCTGATACGAATGTAGACCGTCGGCTCGTTACCAACGTTTTACTCTCTTTCTTGTCCACTCCTCGCGCAGATCCAAAAAGATTCGAGATGTTAGGGTTGCTGGGAACTATTCTTGGATGGGGAGATGCGGAGAGGGAAAAAGCCGGTCTGATCAGGAATTTGGGAGCATCTAGCGCTGGCGCCACCGTGAATGGGGCTTCAGGAGGAAGCGGATTGTTTTGGGGCAAAGGCGTCAATGGAACAGCGTCACCGAGTAAAAGCAAGAATATGGAGTTGGAAAAGACAGACGAGACAGAGGTACGCCTACCTCTTATTTCTTGAATTACCCCGCTCAAACGGTTTCATCAGTCGTTCTCCCGTTTGTGGGTCGAGTTCTTGCTCACGGAAGCGAATCAGGGCGAATCTCGATCGCAACCCGCGCCGCCACAGACGCCACCGACGAAGCTCTTATCATCTACGCCCAGTAGTCCTTCGCAGTCACCCAATCGGATCACACTTTCGTCGGCCTCGAATGGAATAGCATCACCGACGGCACTCAAAGGTACACGACGGTTAGGCTCGTGGACGCCATTCGGTGCAGCAGCGGCAAGCTTACCGAGTTTGAGCCTTACTCCTCCACCATCACGAAAAGGCAAGGAAAGGGAGATCATACCATAGCGCCCAAGAGGGTCGCACACCTCTACGTCAGCGAGGGGTTGTAGCGTGTGATATCTGGAACTGGCAAAAGAAGTTGCCCACTCCATCGCCCGGCGAATTTGGGGTGCCGGGTGAGTGCGCAATGAAGTCAACATCATTGCCGCCAAGATGATGATGATGAGGCACTCCAGTTCCCGTCGTACGTACTTGTGTGTTTAGTTGGCCGTTACATTTTTGATATCATCGACATGTTTTAGCGGATCAGACACCTCCCCCCATATTTGACAATGTCGCTCATTTTGCAAGCTGGACAATTACTTAGTGATGACCGATGACTTGTCTGTGCGAGCTCTGGGATCGAGATCGAGATTTGGGCATGTAGCCCATGCCCTGTCAACGCCTCCGACGACCCCGCGATAACCGTCGAACTTGATATTATAGAAGCATTCAAACCGACTTGTCGACGATTGCGATGGAGCTACTATTATCGTATCGCCGTCATCATCCTGGGTTTGCACAGGAGGTTCAAGGGGGAAGCGGAACGCTGGAACAGGAAGCTTGTTCCTCACGCATCGTGTGTATTATGCTTGCGGACCTTACCCTCTCAAACACATCCGAAATCCAGCTTCGTCCGCGGTTCAATAAATTGCGGCGCTTCGCTGTGCGAGAACGACCGCGTCAACCCACCTCTTCCTATGTGTTCGCCGTGAACATTAAGGTTTAAAATTATTCGGTTCTACGTTGGTTAATCCACGGGAGTGCGTACTTATCTAGTCATCTTGGGAACCCCTGTCCTTCCTGACGGTGTTCTGCCATAGTGTCGAACCCACCTGTTGTTGGCTTGCCAAAGTGCTGGGTTCAGAAGGCACGGGCAGTAACGCAGCAGATCATGTCGGAGATCAGCCCGTCGATTAGGACTCTTATTAGCAAATTTATTGTACATTATTTACACTTCCTTATTTGGGCAGTGTTGACTACTTGTCACACCGCCGCGCGCTCTTTCCTCCAGTCTCGTACCCTCGACTGGAGGTAAGCCACCTTACATTTGTCTACACATTCATTACTTACTCTACCTAGTATTCATTCCTTACCTCTAGGTAGATATCCTGTCCCAGTCTCGTACCCTCGACTGGAGTATTCATTCCTTACCTCTAGATCGTGTGCCTCTCACATGACTTTCTTCCTACTTGAAACGCTTACGAGTCCAGTGTTCGACCGAGTTCAACAAATAAGTATTGCAATAAGTAACAGGGACCAGAAACGAAGCCGCGTTGCCTGACTAGTTCAGAATATTTAACTCATGTTCCAATTGTAAACGACAGTTTACCCTGGCCCGAAGAACATCAACCCCCTTAGTAGACTGAGACTGACAAGATGCCGGGTCACCGGTCACTTCTGTTCGTTGATGCAAGAGTCCACTAGATCACTCATACAACGAGACCACAAATCCCGGTAATGCTGCGAGCACCACCAGGGGTCTGTATGACTCGTTCTTGGCCACGCCCAACATCTCACGGTCGACGGCGGTGGGCGCCATCGCATCCAAGCGGTACGACGCAGTCGCTGCGGTACGGGTTGGCGGTCACAGGGATGGTGAACGGGCTAGCTGGATGATCGGCCATCCACATGGGCACATTTCAGAACTATACATTATACCGTCCAAACTTACGTTTTCGACAACGTCGACGGTAGGGGTGCACTGCAATCATAATCACAAGACTACATTGGCAGCCTCGAAGTTCCACTTTGTTATTGATCCCGGGTTGGAACTGGTGATTCTGAGTAATATCTGTTAGTTGGGAAACGCGTTATTTTTTTTTTAGTAAATCATATTTCTCGTCAGACGGTTCAGAGGGCAAACCAAAGAAAATGAATTATTTACCGAAAAGTAACCCTCGCCTCATTCGAGGGTCCAAACGAGCTGGCCGTCGTTACTTGCGATCCTAGTTGAAGATGATGAAGTAGCAAAAAAACCACGTAGAATTTATGTAAAAAAGAGCAAGACAATATAGACTGTTAGGTGCGCACTGGTATACCCCCGGTCTGATTGCTTGGGGGAGCCATTTAGTCGTTGTTGGAATACCGGAGAATGGAACGCCCTGTGCCACGATTGATCCCACCCCCATCCCCGCCCAAAAATAAGTCGGATGTATATTCAAGGAGTTCAAAACGTACATCGGCTTGGTTGTATGTGCTCGCGTAGGAGCGCAGTGCGGCTGCGCTCTCGATGGTGACTTGGTTCTATTGGAAGTTGCCAACAATTGTTACTGGTCGTGCAGAGGTCTCGACAGAGAAAGACCCGAGTCCTATGATGTCCTCAGTAGATGTCAAGTTACTGTATCAAATTATGTACCTATGGAACCTATAGTAGGTTAATTACAGTAGAAAAAGGGTAGAAAAGTGTTGGATTGAGCAAGCCGCGCTCAGTCCAGGGCTGCAGCGCCCGAAACATACCGTATGATTCGTTTATTTCATTTGCTGATTTGATTTCGCCCCGGTTGTTTAAACACGCCGAGTACCGGCGCGTACATTGTGTTTTTTGTCTACTGATACATGACTCACGTATTGTACAGTGCTTGGGCCGCTATTCGCATATCGTTAGAGCAAGCACAGTATTCCCCCTTAGCGGAGTTAAAGGCGGAGTCTTGGCTCTGTCGGACGAAACCACCAGTGGCCCTGCCTTCAAGCACCGGTCACATTTAAACGTGTTCCCGTCAGACAAAAAAATTCCTCCAGGATAGTACGCGTCGCTCAAACATGGTCCGAGTCTCGTGACTACTGATTAGGCATGATCAAACACAAGATAAATCGTGGAGCAACGTTACCAGTGAACTCACCGCCCCATGAGAACGAAGTTGGTTTGCGCATCGACAGACATGCATTCGGTAGGTACCAATATGCTCGTGTTTCAAACAGTCCTTGAACATGTTTTTAATCACGCCAACATGCTAAGTATATTTCATTCTCGTCGCTTTTGCAAACCCAGCCTCTCTGTTACACTACCACAGATTTGGTTGTTCACAAATCGAGGAAAGTGTTCCAATTGAACTTTGAGAGCTCAGGTAACAAACAGCTCGCGCATTTACCCGACAAGATTATTAACCTCGAGTTTCCAGTGTGCCTTCGCACCTGGTTGGGTAGTGATAGGCCTAAGCAAAATCTATATGCAACATGCATTGTAAGATACTTTCCACTTCAATATAAGAAAAAAAAATTTACCGAAAAGAAATCGTTACCGGTTTCCAAAGTCCAGACAAGTTGTCCATCGAGAGTCCCAATCCTTGAAAATTCAGTAATGAGTTGAATCACAGGAAAAAAAAACACATACCTGTATGTGTCCGCTCCGACGTTTTCAAGGTACCATGTAGATGCGTTCGCATTCCCAGTGAGTGGAACGCCCTGTCAGATTCGCTTCCGTCAGCCACGAGTTTTGCGACTTGTATGCACTGAACGCACATCGGCAGTAAAGTATGCGCTGGCATAGAAGCCAGTAACTTCTGAGTTCTCGATAGTAACCCTGTTGATACCGACGTTATTGAGCTTCCACTTTCGAACCCATTAGTGAATATTCAATCTATCATAGTATCATATACTAAATGCTGGCACGTACAGTCTGGCGGTAGCCTGGATAGTTCTCCACATAACCACAGACTGGCCCCAACGGATTTCCGAAAATGAGGTCGGCAGCTTGGTTGGGGAATGCGACATTGACGATTTTGTATATGGCCGAAGCGTCGAATGTGTCCATTGTGAGTGAAAAGATGGAATGCTTGGTTCACTAGGGAGTAAGCGTCTTGATGTCATTTCGACCAAATGAGGCTCGTATTTATACGCTTTCATGACCCAGCTATCAGTTAAACCGGATACTAAACTGTTCCGGAGGATAGGAACTCGAAAGGTCAGTGGGTAACATGTGAGGCACATGCCTCCTGTACCTTTCCAAGCGCTGGGTGACCACATTTTTTGCGAGAGTAATGTGGCTTTTGAGACATCCCTTTTTTGGACGATTACACAAATCTCAATATAATTCACGATTGCCATTACTACCTTTCGCAAACAGCCGTAAAATACAGTGACGATGGTTTACTACCACGCTTGTGGCATTGTTCACGGGCTTTTTTTTACTCCATTTTCAGCGAACTCTGTATATTTACACACCTCTTAGAAGATGTATTTAGCCTTTGAATTACGAGTCGATGGCATGTGAGGATGGTATTCTGCCATCCGGCCTCTACCCTTGATGTCTTCCGCTGTCAATCGTTTCTGGATCGGTCTCGATCGACACACCGTTTTCGGAGCCGGCATCAATTATTTCCCTTCTGTTTCTCATACCATTGCATCGTGAACTTGCATCTAGTATTTCAACAAAGTAAGGGCACCGTACCTTTTGTTGTCTACAGGCTGGTCCAGTCTTCCTGCTTTGCCAAGGCTATGGACATACCCACAAACCTGACACTACCATGGAGCCACACTAAAATTTATAACAGGGATGATGATCTTATTCGCATAGAGACCTTGTCATTTTTGTTGGGAATTTGTAACGTCCATTGGCATACACATCACGTGCACTGCGGTATATCTAGTTGCGCGGGGTACGGGTACAAGGGGTGACTCTATAGCTATCTAGGCGAGGTGCAACTAGATATACTGCAGTGCACGTGATGTGTATGCAAATGGACGTTACAGAATTCCTTAAACGTACATAATGTAAGTGGTGCGAAGCCCCTGGTGGCGGAACGCGACCGGAATGCGAGTTCGTAGGGGACAGCATCAGGCCATGGGTCCTCTTCCTCCAATTTGATAGCTCAAAGCTGGTTGACTTAAATACATGAGCAGTGTTATAAAAGTAACTGAAACGCGCCTCAAAAATGTCAACAGAAATTGAGGACAGCATATCGAGTGACAGCGGGAGAAGTGAAACACGAAAATAAAAGTAACAGCGGTCCGAAAGTCGAAACGGCGACGCGCAGAAAAGATCAATACCTTACAATATCTCTGAGTCGTCACTTCACAAGTTCCTGATTCCACACTGGGCGACGCGCAAGGGCTCTAGACTAGCCACTCAGTACCTCGATTCAGGAGAGAATAACGTACAGCCAAGCCTACTAGGCCCGGACCGGAAGTGAAATGCTTCCGAGCCGAATCGCTGGCAAGGTAGCTGATGGTTCCATTCCCTTACTCTGATCGCTGTTTATGGATCGTTACTTGACTTGTAGTCAAGAAGCACTGCCACCTTATCACTGCATTCAATGGAGAAAATGCCATTGTTATGTTGGGACCGCGTAAGTCACTTGAACCTGAAGCCTTGACTCTTGAGAAGTTCATGTGGCCGGTAGTCAAGATTTTCTCACTCAGGTTGTTGTGTGCAGTAACATCATTGTCGACAGCAACTGAGTATGCTAGGAATGCTGTTGCAACTTGCTGACTCTGGTTCTTCATTGCGAGGCCACCTTTCAGCTCCACCGTGACTTCGGCAGGTAAGGATGTGTCGTACACTATGCTACTAGTACAGGTAGAAAGCTAGGAACTGGTACTGATCGCTAACTACCACCTGTTTGACTTCACTCGTCGCAGTCCAGGAATTGCGTCCAATTCTGCCGTTGGCAGGTTTGATATTTCTTCTTTCGTATTTCAAACAATCCCTGGTAAGTATTCACATCGCATTTCTTATTACTTACACGAACTCGAACTCCCCACACAGGACCATAGAGTCATCCTTTTTCTTGATTTGTATACTATTCATGAATCGAGGCAAGTATTTTAGTCGAGCTTAAAGAGCTCATCATAACATGCAGCTCATGTTCACTCAACAGATTCAGTAACCTCGAGTCTCCAGTGTGCATTCGCACCCGTCTGGGCACTGATAGGTCTAAGCAAAATCTAAATGGAACATGGGTTGTAAGAAACTTCCCACTTAATTATAAACATATTTACCGAAAAGAAGTTCAAGCCCGATTCCAAACTCCACACAAATTGTCCATCGGGAGTCACGATCCTTTTGAAATTCAACAAACGAGGAGATTGGATTATAAGGGGAAAGCCACACCTGAATATGTCCGCTTCGACACTTTCAAGGTACCATATAGTTGCGTTCGCATTTCCGGTCAGTGGGACGCCCTGCAAGGTTCGCTTTTGTCAGTCACGAATTCTACAAGTTGTATGCAGTGAACGCACGTCGGCTGCGAAGTATGTACTGATATAGAAGCCAGGAGCGGCAACGTTCTCGACGGTGAACCTGTTGCTACCGACTGTATTGAGCCTCCACTTTCGGATCAGTCAGTGGCCATCAGATCCATCACAGTATCACATGCTAAATGCTAGCACATACACTTTGGCGATTGGATAGATTGTTCTTCACGTAACCAGAAACCGGCCCCAATGGATTCCCAAAAATGAGGTCGGCAACCTGGCTGGGGAATTTGTTATTGACGATTTTGTGTAAGATCGAAGGGTTGAACGTTTCCATTGTGAGTGAAAAGATGGAGTGCTTGGTTCACTAGGGACTAAGCGTCTTAACGTCAGTTTGACAAGGCGAGGTTCGTATTTATACGTTTTCATGACACCTATCAGTTAAACCGGAGACTGAACTATGCCAGAGAAGCGGAATAGTTTGTGAGCAACATGCGAGGCACATTCCGTCCTGTGCCTTTCCGAGCGCTGGAGCCGTTGTATGGCTAAGTAGAGTTTAATGGTCTATTGTGTTTGTATCATTGATCACAATCCTCTTCTTATTTGCAATAAACTCTGTATACGTACCATCGAGCGTTTTCATCTGTCTGGGTAGGTATTCTACCTGTCTGTTCTTGATATCTGTGATTGTCAAACGTATCTGGACCGATTTCGGTCTCTTCGGAGTTGATATGGTTTGTCATCATATGGTTTCTCATGCTATTGCGACATGAGCTTGCTTCTACTCTAACAAAGGTACAGTACCTTTGTTGTCCTGCATCGAGCGATGGGCTTACCCAGACCTGATACCGTTGGGCCACTCAAAGACTCATGACAGGGATAATGATGAGTAAAGAATGTTGTCAGTGAAAAATAATTTGTCCCTTTCGTTTTTCGGAATCAACGTACACAAAGTCTCGCCGCTTTACGAGTTCCTGATTTCACCCACGCTCACGCATGGAATAACGCAAGGGCTCTAGACCGCCACTCAGTTCCTTGGCTTAGGAGGGAATAAACGTGTGGCGAAGAACTCGGACCGGGACGAAACTGCTTCCGGACTTCTGCTTGAGGCGTGGCCGGGGATCCTCTTCCACCCCTAACTCAAATCACCGTTTCCTATTAGCTCAATTTGTCCGACGAAGTTCCTAGGTGGATCATAATTTGGACTTGTGAACAAGGCACCTTCTTCCCACCGCTGGCTGAGAAAATTGTCACGGAATCTAATCCTTCGTAAGTTCAACTGATAACGGGCACGGTTTTTCTCACTCCATGTTGCCTATTGTGTGCAGTAATATCGCTACCGATCGTCGTGAGCGACCGCACTTATGATGTGCATCTGAGCAGGTTGAACGGTTGACTCGGAGTTGCCAGCTTTTAACTCCGCTTCGGCGGACATTCGGCAGATAAGTTACATAATTGTTAACTTAACATGGTCCTGCCTCATTGTAATGGTAACTTTCCAGATGTAGTGTTTAACTTGCTTCCAATTCTGCCGCCATCCGCGCCCAGCGGGGTTGATATTTGTCCCCCTTGCTGAGGCTGTCAGCGGACTCGGCGGACGCACCGGACGAATGGACGTGCACCGTGCCGTCCGCCCTCAGCACACCGGAAAATTATTCCTCTTGGCTTAGGTAGCGGTTGCTTTTCCTTCGTGGTGCAAGCCAGCATACTTCGTACGAGTTCGCATTAACCTGTTTGGCATGCCAAAAGGGGAAGTTTATCCCTCGGAACTAGTTTATCGGATGTGACCGCCTTGTAGCGGTCTCGGTCACCTTCGTCTTGCCATTTGCACATCAGGACATCTATTTATTTCGGCTATTCTTCGCCATTGGTACGACTTTTCCTTGTAATTCATTGGCCACCTCAACCGGCTTACGGGTCATTTACGGAACCCGATTTGCTTAACTAGCCAAGGATATGGCCGCCTTCGGCCTATAAAAGACTCAAAAAAGCATGATCCCTTCAGCGTGCTGCCGCCTCCTTCACTCTATCGTTTATCCTCGCTACGATGTCTGAGCTTGCTGAAAAGCCTGCAGCACGTCTCTCTGGGACGGTATCCAGCATGGATGATCGTCAACACGACCCCGATGCAGAACGTCGCGGCCCCGTTTCCTTCTCAGACTGTGAACCCTGCACGCGCTATCCTAACTATTGGTCAAGAATTAGGTTGGTTTTTTTTCTGATTTTTTTGGTTTCGCTCATGTTTCTCTTAGGCATAGAATACGAGAGCCGGCTGCTGAATTCTTGGGGACTATGATTCTTGTCATTTTCGGTTGTGGCGGCAATTGCCAAGTTTTTCTCTCATCCAGCACCAATGTCTCCTCTAGTCCAAAAGGGGTTAGTCTTGAGCACCATCGTCGGGCACATCTACTCTCTTCAATGTTAACATTTTTTCTGTAGGAATATCTTTCTCTTAACTTGGGCTGGGCCATCGGTTGGAAATTTTTACTACTGCTAGTACAAAAGTAACCAATCGCAAACATTTGACAGGCGTTGCCATGGGTGTATGGGCCTGCGGCGGAATTTCAGGTGGTCATATCAATCCGGCGGTGCGCATACACCGTATTTACTATTATACTGTGTATACTTATCTTTGATCAGGTTACCCTTGCCATGGCATCCATCCGTAACTTTCCGTGGAGAAAGGTTCCCTACTATATCCTAGCCCAACTACTCGGAGGCATCTCTGGTGCCGGCATTGTGTATGCAAACTACTACCATGCCATTAACCTCTATGAAGGTGGATCAAATATCCGGACCATTTCTGGCACTGGTGATCTGTTTGGGACCTATGCCGTATGTTCATCAAATCCATACTCGAATATTGGGTTGACCTACATCCAAGGCGGACTACATGACCTCTGTTTCCTGCTTCTTCTCCGAGGTTAGTTTCATTTCACTTACGTGTCTTACTTGAGCTCACGTGTTCCAGTTTCTGGGATCCGCCATGTTGATCATCGCCATCTTGTCCGCCACGGATAAACGAAACGCCCCAGCTCCACCAGGTCTTGTCCCTCTGGCGCTCTTCTTTGCTATCCTCGGAATTGGGCTTGCCCTCGGAATGGAAACTGGATTCGCAATCAATCCTGCTCGTGATCTCGGTCCACGCATTTTGACAGCTATGGTTGGCTATGGAAAAGCCGGTATGGGGCTCATACTTCATGCCGAAAGCTGCGCGTCTCACCTTCCAAAGTTTTTGACTTCAGGAATCAATACTGGATCTGGTGCCCTATTCTCGGCCCCATTCTGGGTATGCAATTCGGTGCTTTAGTTTACGACACTCTTGTCTACACTGGTGCTGACAGCATCGTCAACAAGCCGTACGTGCTGAGATCGTATATCGCAATTCCGTCATTGATATGTTCATTTCATTTTTTTCAGCTCCCTGGAAGCAGAAAGAAGGCATTTGGATGGTTGCGTTCTACACAAAACGACGGTGGTTTAATGTTTCTCGTCTTTTCTAATATTTCTATCAGATCCTTTCTCGTGCTGGTTTTTTCCTCCAAACATCGTAGAGAAATAGTAGCGATTCCAAGTCTCCTCGATTCGGACAAAGAAGACCAGGGTTTTTACTTCGTAAACTTACTAATCACAAACTTATGATAGTTTGTTATGAACATATTCCACGATTTATGAGTATTTAGTCGTTTACAAATGAATGTTGCGTCGATCGAATTATCTGAACTCTGGCTGGGTAAACTCATTTTCACTCTGCATTGGGGTGTAGCGATACAGTCATCGCATACTAAGTTGAATGAAGTTGATCTATCGATGTAAATTCCAAACATTTATATATGTCGTTGTTTCGCAAACGCATTTCACTTAATTGAGGTGACGGAGCATGCTTCGATCCTAGTTGGCAGGATATCCGACAGGCATTTCATTCACATCATTTCGAAAGACTCGCGGTATCAACTACATGTATCCTTTTTTTCCATTTTCTCACTTGCAACCAGGTCAATTGTCCTAACAAACTTGGGAGAGCCAATACTTCATCACGTCAAAACGAGCAACTCTTTCATCCGACGCGGGTAGTGGTCTCGAGTTTCCATTCCGCCTTCGCTCCTGGCTGGGAACTGGTAGGCCTAAGCAAGATCTGTTTCAAACACGCACCATTCGATGCGATCAAACATTGCAAAAAGCGATTTACCGTAGAATAGTCGGAGCCTTCTTCCGAGCTCCAAACAAGCTGACTATCAAGGGTCGTGATCCTTGAGAATATGATGTCAGAGGAAGATATGGGTCTGAAATAAATGAATAGAAACACCTATATGCATCCGGTCCAACGTTTTCGAATTGCCAGATGGATGCGTCCGCATTACCAGAGAGTGGAACGCCCTATCGGACAGAACATAGTCAGCCATCGCGGCGGCGGGGCCCACGCCTGGAATTAACCTACGCCAGCTGTGACGCATGTGCTGGCATAGAAGCCAGGCGCAGTTACGTTCTCGATGGTGATCTTGTTGTTTCCGACAGTGACGATCCTCCACTTCGAAATTAATCAACGATCATTCAATCAAACCAAGACAATGCTAAACGTGGCAAATACGGTCTGGTTGTTGGGCCTGGTGTTCTTTCCGTGACCAGAGACCGTCCCCAACCGATTGCCGCGAATGAGGTCGACGGCCTGGTTGGAGTATTTGACGTTGAGGATTTTGTAGGGAATCGAAGGGCCAAATAAGACTGAGGCGATTGCAAGCGAAAAACTGGTGTGCTTGGTTTACTCGAAAGTGTACAGAGTGTGTTGATTCAATCAGAGCAGACGAAGCTCGTATTTATACGTTTTAAAAAGACCACTCTCCAGCTAATCTGGAGACAAGAATGAGCCGAACCCGGAGACTCGGATATGCGGCCTGTGAAGTTCGTACGCCCGGACAGTACCTTTTCCACGTCTAGATCACACCTAAAACAGTATCGCAAATTGGCGTGAGGATTCTTACACATCGGGGTTTTCCATATTTTAACAGCCTCTAAATATGCTTGAAAAGGTGGTTGGATTAGTTTAAGTTATGATAACCCTTTTCCAAGCTATGTAAAATTTAATATTCTGGGTGTGTCAATGATATGGGAAATAATCTGAACTTATGTAGAAAATTATCATCGTCATAGATAATAAAACATTACAGAAACAATGTAAGGTTCACGATAAGTTGGTATTATCGCTTGTGTGTCCCATGACCACAAAATGTTGTATTTTGTGGAGCCACTAGATATTATCTAAAATGGAAGATTATTTACACTGCAAATATATATTGTTTTGTAGGCCATGAAATAT
>JBBPKB010000565.1:0-12209 GCA_038089035.1 Boletellus dicymbophilus
ATGCAAAGACTGACAAGCAGAAACAATGCACAAAAGCAAAGAGAGAAGAGGAGTGGTGACAAGCAGAGGAGGAGGCAAGGAGGAGGGCCAAGGAGGAGGTTGTAAAGAGGGCCATAGAGGAGGCTGCAAGAAGGGCCATGGAGGAAGCCATGAGAAGGGCTGTAGAGGAGGACATGAGAAAGAGGGTGGAGAACATAGCAGTGGCATAGGGATATGGTGTGGAAGCAGAAGCAGAAAGGTGGCCAGTGCTAGAGAGCACTTGGCTGAGCACTGGGAAGGGGAAAGTGCAAGTGGAGGGGCTGCCGGTGTGCTACTAGTATGAGACATGGGGTCTGGACTGCATACCGGGGACTAGGCAGTTGACCTCATGCATGGAGTGTCAAGAGCAGAAGGTGAGGTGCAAGTGGCCCAGAGAGGTGAGGAAGCAGTGGAAACAGAAATGAAAGGACAAGGAGGCTGGGCTGGTGCTGACTTGGAAAAAGACACAGCAAGATGAGATGGAGGAAGAGGAAGAGTTGATGAGGGCAGACAGAGAAATTGCCCAGGCCATCCTCCAGGTGGGGAGTGCTGTGCAGCTGATGCTGCACATCATGAACTGGCTATTGAGGCAGCTGGTGGAGTTGAAGGCAATGGAGGTGTATCAGGAAGAGGAGGACAAAGAGGACGAGGAGTAGGATGGGGAAAGTTCAGAGTTTGCAAGGGAGGTGGAGGATTTGGCAGAGGAAGTGGCTAGAGAGGAAGGAGAAGAAGACATGGGGAGTGAAGAGATGTAGCATAGTCCATTCAGAATATCACAGAGTTAAGTGGAAATTGGACCAGGTTTGGTGGGATAGTGAAGATGAAACTCCTTGACAAGTTCCAATGCATGGCCAAGTTCCATGGCTAATAGCCAAGATGTCTCTTCATCAGTACCCTTGTAACCAGATCAACACACAAGATACAATAATTTGCAATTTTTTTGTTGCCAATCTATCTTCAAGTCCAAGATCTCAGAGATCTCATACTCAGGTTTGCCATCAACTTCAACAGGAGGTGGAGGTGACTTAATGCAGTTTGGGATCATGTTGAGTACAGTGTGTTCTAACTGGGAAATATAGAAGACCAGATGTATGGACTTCATATTTTCTGGAAGTTGGAGTGTGAAGGAAAGGCTGCCAGCTTGCATGATAATGGTGTAAGGACCTAAGTTCTTCTTAGAGAGTTTCTTAGATGAGCATATAGAGCAGAAATACTTAGTCTTGATGAAGGCCTGATCACTGACCTTAAAGTCCAGTGCAGGAGTCCATTTGGTGTCAGCAGGTCCTTGGTAGCAATACTGTGTAGTGGCTATTTCATCATGAAGGAAAACATGGAGGGAGTCAAGGTCGATGGAGTATTCCCGAGCTTGGGCAGAGGTAAGATCTCACTCAGGGTAGATGGCAAGGTTGGGATGGTAACCTTTATTAGCAAAGAATGGAGAGACACCTATAGTAGCATTTGGAGCATTGTTATAAGCAAATTCTACAAGGGGCAGGAGTTCCAACCAATTGTCCTGCTGGTAGTTGCAATAAATCCGAAGATACTGTTCCAGGGTCTGGTTCATGTGCTCAGTTTGGCCATCACCCTTGGGATGATATCCAGAGGTGAAGTGGAGTCAGCTGTTGAGAGCCTTGCCTAGAGAGTGGAAGAAATGGGATACAAATTCTGAGCCTTGATCTGAGGTAATGTGTGAGGGGACTCTATGCTTCAAAAAGACATGTAGAAGGAAGAGTTTAGCTAACTCCAGAGAGGTTACCTTGTTATTAGTCAGAATGAAGATGCACTGCTTAGACAAGTGATCTATGATGACTAGGATTGTGGTATGACCAGAGGAAGTGGGGAGCTGCTTGATGAAGTCCATAGAGATGGAGTTCCAAGGCTTCTTAAGAATAGAGAGTTGCTTCAGGAGACCATATGGCTTGTGTCGAGGGACCTTGGCATGGGCACAGGAGGTACAGGAAGAGACATACTCCTTTACAAAAGTCTGGATACCCAGCCAGGTATATTCTTGGCATATCAGCTCTAGGGTCTGATTTTGTCCAAAATGTCTGGAGAGCAGATGGTCATACTTGTACTGTAGGACTCTTAGGCAATGATCATTGGCATCAGGGACATATATGCAATCATCTAAGCATAAAAAGCCTTCAGAATCAACAGACCAATGAGAGTCAGGGGGAACAAGAGTGGACAAGTGGACAGAGGCTAAAGGATCTGAGGAAAGAGCACACAGGATGTTGTTATGCAGGGACTCAATGTCAAACAATGTACTAGCCTGGAGAACTGGAGTTGTGAGACTGGTTGCCCTGAGGGATGAAGTGAGCTGTTCCTACATAAAAACAGGGTGGAAATTCTGAGGATTGACCTGAGCAAAGTCCCTATCCCCCTCTTTGGGGTAGACATCCCAGCATCAAGTGAGGGAGTCAGGCTTCACACCAAGGCATCCAGGATGGAAACAGATGACCATATTGAACTGGGAGAGAAATTCTGACCACTGGTCTTGATGCTGGGTGAGGAGTTTATTGGTAGCAAAGTATTCCAGGTTCTTATGGTCAGTCACCACATTGATTGGAGTACTAGAACCTTCAAGGTAATGTCACCAAACCTGGAAGGACTCATGAATAGCAAGCAATTTCTCATTGTGGGTATCGTAGTTAAGTTCTGGAGCAGAGAGGGTGCAGGAATAGAAAGCGATGGGGTGAATTTCATTGTCTAGACAATGGATGGAGAGGATACTAGCAATGGCATAATTGGAAGCATCAGTCTCAATGATGAGAGGGGAGTCAGGCACCCAGTGGGTAATGATGGGAGCAGAAGTAAAGGCTTCCTTGAGATGTTGGAAAGCTGAATGGCAAGCATCATTGAACTTCCATAGGATCCCCTTGTGAGTGAGACAAGTGAGTGGGATGACCAGTCTGGAGTAATTGGCAATGAACTGGTGGTAGAAGTTAGTGAAGCCAAGAAAGGATTGAATATCTCAGACCTTCCTGGGTTCCAGCCAGTCAAGAATGGCCTTCACCTTTTCTGGCAACATAGAGAGACTGGATGGAGAGAGCTGGTGACCAAGATACTCAATAAACTTAGTGTGGAATTTGCACTTCTCAGGTTTGGCATAAAGACTGTGTTTCCAGAGATGCTGGAGAACCTCCTGGACATGTTCCTTGTGCTTCCCATGGTCCTCAGAGAAAATAAGGATATCATTGAGGTAGATGATAACAGAGACATCGAGAAGATCAGTTAAGATCAAATTAATAAACCATTAGAAGGCTGCTGGAGAATTGGTGAGACCAAATGGCATAACCAGCCACTCATAAGAGCCATAGTGCATCCAGAAGGATGTTTTCCATTCATCACCCTCAGCAATGTGAACTGGATGGTAAGCATGCCAGAGGTCGAGTTTGGTGTAGATGCAAGTACAACTCAGAGTATCCAGCAGGTTGGAAATATATGGAAGTGGATATCAATCTTTCTTTGTGATCTTGTTGAGGCCATGGAAGTCAATGCAGAGGTGGAGTGAACCATCCTTCTTGCAGACAAAGAGCACAGGGGCTGCATGAGCAGAAGAGGAAGGGCATATGAAGCCCATTGAAAGATGTTCATCAAGGAAAGCTTGGAGTGACTCCAACTCAGAGGGACTCAAAGAGTACATTGTACCAATTGGAGGAGAGGCTCATTCTTCCAGATTGATCTTAAGGTTGAAATCATGATATGGAGCAAGCTTGGAGGTTTTGCTCTTGCTAAAGACTTCAGTGAAGTCATGGTATTCTGGAGGCACTCTGGAGAGATCAACTGGGTCAGGATTAGCAGAAGTGGGACAGAGTTCACTCTCCTGAAGAAGGAGTGAAAGGGAAAACTGTACCAAGCCCTCAAGATGACAGGCAAGTGCAAAGGCTGGGGTGCTGACAAGTGCAATCTGTGGAGCCTTGCAATCAGAGAATCACAGTGTATCAGGTGGGGCAGAGTTAGCCAGAGGAATGAATTCCAGAGGCTGAGGAGTTGAGCTCAGAGGGGCTGGTCCAGGATCCTGTAGTATTTGGAATGAGATATTGCTCAAAGCCCAGTCAATCAACAGATTGTAGCAGGTAAGTCAGTGGTGTCCTAGAACAAGTGAGCAAGAACTGTCTAGCAGAGTGACATAAAAACTTGTCAGAGTGATATCACTGGAAGAAAATTGAACAGAAAGATCTATTGCCTGAGTAATCATAGAATTGGAAGTACCATCGAACAATCAGAGTAAAAGTAGAGAAACAGAATACATAGAAAGTTCATGTTTACTGACAAAAGATGAATCAATAAAACAATCAGAGGAACCAGAATCTATCAATGTAGGAAATGGAGGTATATCATAAGAAACTAAGGTAACAGAAGGACTACAAGTATTTTGCTTGGAAATCCAATGATTTAGTAAATTAATGAAGTAAATTGACATTCAGTAGGTTTTATACCAAATTGATGGCTTGATGTATGATCATTGAAACTACACATAGGGCAGGATTGAGTTTGTTTGAATTCACACATGATTCTTTGAAAAAATTGTGTAGAACATCTGTATGAAAACTACATCATTTCAGGTGCTTTCATATCTTCCATACCAGAAGTACTCAAACAACTGGAATGAGGGATGATAATTGGAACATGTTTGAGTTGTGGCATTTCAACCTGATCTTATACTGAGGCATTTGTTGAGTCAGAGAATCCAATAAAGGGAGAGGAATTCCTCAAACAGCTATTATTAATGTATCCATGGTGTTGCCATATTTGTATGGCTCTTGGAAACAAAGCCCTGGTTCTCAGGTAGCTTTTCTACTGTAATTCATCTGAAGAGATCTCATATCTAAACAAAAAACACACTTGGGGCAAATTTGATGAACTCATAGTATGATCTTGGAAACATATGTTGTGTGTCAGAGCTACTTCCATGATCATGGCTAGTTATTATTCAGTTTGAATTCTCCAGGTGTAATAGACATGATCCACTTCAGGCATGAAAGTCCAAGGCCACATATACTAGGTGACTGCTATTTTTACCAGTATGTTGTGTCTACCAAGTCCAAGTCTGTTTTGAACTTTTGTTCTCATATGTTGAAGGACTGTATATGATACTGCTTCTGTCTTACTTATGGTAACATCAAGGATGTACTAATATCTTGTGATGATCTGACTGTGCTTTCATAGGAGCCAAAATCCACTTGCATCTGTGATCAGCCATATGTCTCTCATAAAGAAATGCAAGCCTTGTGCTACTCTTGTAGGACATGGTTTCATCAGGACTGTTTGGTTGATATTCCTAAAGAAGAGGCTTGGAAGAGGATGCAGGAGAGATGGGTAGTTGGCATTGAACCTGCTCCAAGCCTTGTTTGATCGGCTATGGATTGCATGAGGTGTGGTCACCCTTATACAGTTGAGGGGGATTATCTGAGATTTTACCAGGATCAGTTGATATCAAGTGCCCTGGCAGAAGGATACAAGACAAGGTACAACCTTTGATCCAGAAGGACAGTGCAGATGCTGTGATGAAGCAATCATTGGACATAGTTTCTGAGCCTGGGTGGTTTTCATGCCCCATTTGTAAACAAGTGATATGATGAAGCTCTATAATATTCATTGATATATCAAACAACATGGCAAGGAAAGAGACTGGAAAATCTACACTCCCATTGTATTTGTGTAAGGTGCTGATCTTTTCTGCGCATCGCCATTTTGACTTTCGGACTGCTGTTACTTTTATTTTCATGTTTCACTTCTTCTGCTGTCACTTGATATGCCGTCCTGAATTTTAGTTGACACATTTGGGGCATGTTTCAGTTACTTTTACAATACTGCTCATGTATTTAAGCAAACTGGCTGTGAGTTAATAAGAAGAAGAAGGAGGACCCATGGTTTGACACTGTCCTCTAGAACTCGCATTCCAGTCGCGTTCTGCCCAGTGGCTTCGCAACCCTTACATTTGTGAGAAATAAACAAGGGTGTTCAATTTAATTTATGAATTGTTATTCTTGATGCATGTATGCTCTACCAAAATGCTCAGATGCAAGTCCAGCTCATTGAAGCCATTCTAAGGTGATACCTGACCTCAGATGCTTTGGCCACACTTGATGACAAAAATTGCTTCTTGGAACAAATACATGGCTTCTACCAGCTTATAGTCATGTTTGGACATATTTAACACAGTATTGCAGCAAATCAGCAGACTAATAATGTAAACTAACTTTCACTTGATCTCATATAAAATCAACAGCTTTATTTTTGATTGTTGAAGCTAAATGTAGGGTAGTGTTTTTTTTGTTCAAATTCATGCACAATTTATGATGAATTGCATGGTCATTTCCAGTGCTTCTGAGACTTGAATGTGCTTCCTTACCAGAAGCATTGGGACAACTGGAACCCAAAGCTTTCCATATCTCTCAAATAAGATTGGATAGCTGGAACCACATACCCACATTCTCCATGCATGATCTCATATTTTCATGATAGTTAGATCTGTTTGTATCATTTCAAATCACTGTTCCTGCATTTCTTTTTTAATTCACTGTGGCTACATGCTATGAAAGAAAATCTCTCCAGCACTCTCTATGAATATGAAAGCTTGATACACTGGCTATATGAAATATATGCCCAGAAATCTATCTTCTTTCCATGAAGCTTGTTCTTCTTCTCATCCCTCAAAATTACTATAACCAAGGTGAAATCATGTCTACTTCTTCACTAGTTTCACTCTGGTCCAGTGACAGTTCCTCCTCCAGATGTTTCCTCAGCTGTACATGGTGGTCTTGAAGTTTCTTATTGATTTGCCCACATTTATCATGAAGGAAATCCCTAAGCTATCATTCACCTGAGTATCAAGAAGTCTTGCCTTTCTAGAATGGAGCAAATAGGCACACTTCATCATATCCTTGGATACTCTCTTTGTCAAGGGAGCAAACTCTGTTGAAAATTGATAAGAACAGCATAATGTCCTAAGAGTGAAATTGACCAAGATGAGATTTGACCAAGAGCATGAAATGTATTCTCATTGGTTCTTGCACTGCCAATATTTTTGTCAGGAATTCCAGGGATTCCAGGATCATTTCCCAATCCAGAGATCCATCTTCCTTGCATGAAGGATCTGGAGGACAGTGAGTTAAGCTTTTAAAGATGAAGGACCTCTGTAAATCATTTGAAAGAAGCACAGAGTGTATTCTAAGAGACTGGAAGACTTGCTTTTCATTTTGGAAGCAGATCATTCTTGAGAGAACTTGCATTCCTGGAATCCAAATCTGAATTGTTGGGACAAGGGGGATAGTTTGAGAATTTCACACAAGGACATGACAGAATGACTTCATCTTCTTTGCTGTTATCCCACAATGTGCTTGAAGATGTCCTTTGGATGAGATTCTATTCATTTTACTGGTTTTTTGCAAATAGGTTAGGGTTCAGGAAGGGTTCATCCATGGTTTTGGAAACTAATATTATCACAATTTGACATATTGTCAAAATGTAGACATTTGTAAACAAAGATAATAGGTGGAGTGTGTGAGAAATCCAAAAGTTAATAGAGAATGGTTGTGAATTTTCTGTCTGCTCTGCTTTCCTGTTATGCTTGGTCTGGGTAGGAACAAACATAGACTCAAAAGAAAGAGCAAAGTCAGCTTGATGGTTTAGCAGCCAAAGAGACTACCTTCAGAGAAGGATTTGTATCAGTATCAGAGTGAAGCAGAGGCAAAAATTCAATGATGCAAGCTCCTAAGTGTTTCAAGAAAAGAGTAGATTCAAGTCTCAAGTAGATCTAGCTTAAAGTACAAGCTAGGCTATTGAGAGCTTAAATAGTCATATAGAAGGTGCATGGACCAAGTGTAAATAAAGAAGAGAGGATATTGTATGAGTTGAAGAAGGAAGTCAGTTGGTCAGAGGGGAATCATACAAAATATAAAAATACAGGAAAGGGAAAAGAAGTCCATGTTGGAACAGACAAATGTGTAATCAAAAAGGAGTAAGCATAATTGGAGAAAGGACAAAAGGATGATCCATGTTGAGACAGATCATGACTAATAAGGATAATGTTGTTGTCATGTTCAGAAAGAGTACTTAGAGAAAAGTAAAGAAAATGCAAAGAGAAAAGAGCAAGCTTAAGGAAAGATGGGGGAAAATCTTAACATTACCCCCTTCATATAGGTAAGGTCACCTGAATTTACAAGGACCTTTAAAGGAAGTAAAAGAATGTTCACTAGTAATATTCATCCAAGTGGTCTTGTCAAAGTCTGGTTCATCATGTTGGTAGAGGTTATTGTCATCCTCTGGGGTGTTAGTGGTAGGGATTCAAATCGTCATGCTGAACTCTGACAAAGCCAAGGTTTTGGTTGAAGCAGAGACCAAAGATTCAGTCAACAGGAAAAAGGTGAACATAACATCAATGACATCAGATCATGGAGATGGGGGTTCAGAAGGAGGGGAGTTGGTGTCAGGTCCAAAGGTACAAGGCCAAGGCTGGTCCGAGCCAGGGATGGCATTCCAACCAGTTGGAGTGGTGGAGGGAGTGGAGTGATAGAAAGAGGAAGAACTAGACTGAGAGCAACAATGGGAGGAGTGTGAGGATGGAGAAGAAACAGATGGAGTATGATGGTGTCAATGATAAGGACATTTGTACTGAGGGTGTCCAGGGGTGAAGCAATGACAGAAGGGGCATTGGTAGGATTGACAATGGGAGTGACAATGTCCTAGACATCAGCAGTGGAAACATGCCTGGGAATACTGTGAGTGGTTGGGAGAAAGCAGGCAGGTTCCTTGATAAGGGTCTTCAGCCACAGCAAGTGCTCATTCTTCCACAGGGTCCAGAGGAGAGGAGGAAGCAGAGGGTGTAGTAGCAGGTGGAGGAGGACTTGGGGATGGAGAAGGCACAGGTGAAGTAGGAAAGGGAGGAGAAGGATAGGGAATTGGCTCCTTGTTTTCTATGAGAGTGAGTGCTTTTTCCACTATGGGAGCATTAATCTGTGCTAACTGTTTGGCAGCTTCTTCAGCTATAGTCAAACCTCCAAGTTGCTCTAGGGCATGAATGAGAGCACCATGCTGTCCCATTAATGAATGTGTGAGCATGTTATGGGCAATGCCAGTTGAGCCCAGTTCATCAGCAAGGGAAATTGCAGCCATAGCAGGGTCATTATCATAGAGGGAACAAATCAAGTAGTGAAGGAGGGATGTAGAGGAAATCAAGGAGTCGAGAATAAGAGTGGTATGAGGATCTAGAAATATGCCTACCATGGCATCTTATATGTAAGCATTGCTAGAAGGAGATTGCATCTGAGAGGTAGTGGCAAGAGGGACATATTCATAGGTGGGAGTGGGAGCAGGGAAGATGGCCATTGCAAGCAAAGAATGTGGTGCAAAGGCGAGTTTCTTGGACAAAGCAAGAGGAAGATGAGGGATGTTATAACATCAGTACTATACTTATACAAAATGGTACATTACAGTTGTAGTCACTATCCTTGGAACACTTACTGGGTCATTGATCCTAATGATCCTAGGGTAAAACCATCTAATTACCTAACACATACCCTTATTTACCTTTCCTGTACATTTCTCTTCTATTTCCTCCTTATCTAAATCTGTACACATCACCATCGCACTTATGTATTATCCTGGACCCACTTGGTATTTAGCACCTTATTTAGATTGTAGGAAAGTGTACAGCTTGGTCTGTGCACATACTCCTTAGGGTATAAATAGGGGCTCGCATGTACCATCTACCTTAGCCTAATCCACTTGTATTCTTGTTGGCATTCAGTCGCAAGGCTTGAGCTACAGAGTATTAAGGATGAAGCTATCATCTATCTCTGTCTTATTTTCTTCCAACACTTCTTCATTATCTCGCCAGCTATAGTGGTCGTTGTAAGATTGTCCAGCTAGTGTGGTATCCAAAGGGCTTGCACCTGGAAGGTCATAACACTTGGATTAGGCTATCATCCACTGTCTGGGCACTAGGGCTAAGGTGCTGCAATTCTGAAAGAGGTTTCGCATTATCTCCTGATTCACAGGGACAAGTGACATACGGGCCATTGCCTAAGATTTCATTTCACTTATCCCTCAACACGTTTGAGAGGAGCCCCTGAGAAGGGCAGAATTGTGACTCGAGAAGATTAGATCTTCAAAGACAGCCCCTTTGGGTTGTTTATGGCATCAGGGTCATGCCTGAATAAGCTTTGTCTGACTGGGTTAGCCAGGCTGAGGATCCATACAGTATCCAGTACCAAAAGGCTGAGGTAGTCTGGGAAACCTTTACCCAGTATTCAAATAGTCAGTATATGTGTAGATTGGTTACATCACTTAGGATATGTCGTTGTTACATCACTTCGCTTTGCAGATGCTACTACTTGCAATCTAAACAGTACTTCCTTCGATCACAGTGTTGTAGAATCCTCAGAGCTTGGTTGGAAGATACTAAGCAGTAAGGATGTTGAATACACCAGTGAATCCAGGGTGACCATCCTTTGGATCAGCTCCACTACCCCAGAATACCATGGATGCGCTCACCAATGTGTTATCTAAACTCAATGACACTATAGATGAACTAAAGGAAGACAAGGGGAAAGATGTTTCTAGAAAAATCACAGATCCAGTGAAATGGAATGGAAACAGATTTGCATTTCATATGTGGTGGCTAAAGATCAAAGTTTGGGCTGGGTGTAATCAATGGAAGCACAACAAATATCAAATCGTTGCGGTGCTTAGCAGGATGGAAGGAAAAGTGGAGGAGTTTGCACAGATAACCATGGAGAAGTATGTTGAGAAAGAAGATGACTTCAAGGATAGAAAGGCAAAAATCAATTATGGACAAGATGCTTGGCTACTATGGGATGATTTTGAAACAGAAGTGAAGGATTACTTCCAGATCGAGGTCTTAGCTCATGAGGCATTCAAAAAGTTAGAAGGATTATGACAACATGGTCAACCCATTGATCTTTTCCTTCAAGCTTTTGAAAATCTGAAGCATAAAGCGGACATAGAAGACAAGCATGCGGAAACCCTTCTGAAGCGAGCTGTAGACTACAAGATCTATTACCATGCATTGCTCCACACTACTGCCTCAGACTACGAAGAATGGAAGAAGGTGCTGAGGGACATAGGACACAATTTAGAAAGAATGGCTTTAGAAAGATCTATGCCAATAATGTGGACCATGCCCAATAGAGGATGGTATCCACCACCCAGAGGACCACCTCCTTCTTATCAGTTCACACACACTGGAATCCAACCAGGAAGAGGAGCACCAATGGAGATAGATGCACAAATCCTGAAATCTAAAGAAGATTGTACCTGTTACAGCTGTGGGAAGAAAGGACACATCTGGCCAAACTGTTTTCAAAACCCAAATAGGAAATCAGTGCCATCTCAATCTGGATCTCAGATTAGACAACAGATCTGGGATCCCTATTATGGTTCCTATGTCGAAAGTCCTACAGAAGCCAACAAAACAGCTGGAATTAGAGCACATTATGCAGATAGGCCTTTGCCCACTCCACCTGTCAATCTAAGGGCCACCTATACTACTGAAGAAGCAGAAGCATACTGGAGAGATAAGATAGAAGTTGAGGCGAAAGAAAAGGCTGCAGAATCTTTAAAATAAAGTCATCTCTGAATATTGGAGGTGTTCAGAGATGTGTACTTAGTTTTTCTTTACCTAAACAGGAGGATATAGACATCACAAGTTCAGAGGAATTGTGTATGGACTGTTCTGATTCTGATTTTCCCACATGTACATTAGATAAGGTACTATGAAATGTTTATGTTCATTCCGAAAGGGCAACTCCTTGGAGCATGGCACTGGAATTAAAAAATAGTGTGCTTGATTCCCTTGTATTGCAAGAAAGGAATGACTTCTCTATTTATAAATCCTCCAACCCCAAAGTATTTTCTCAAAACATTCCTCCAGGAACTCTTTCTATCAGTGGTGAAATGTCACTCCCTTTAAAAATTCTGTTTAAATGAAACTCACAATGGTGGCAATCTTCTTTGGAAGCACTCCTAGATTCAGGGGCATGCCAAACCTTCATTGATCAGCAATGGGTAGATCACCAAGGGATCACCAAACATGCATTACCCAATCCACTGGCTGTGAATAATGCTGACAGCACTAGTTCACATCATGGAATGGTCACCCATTATGTCACTTTAATTGTTTCATATCAAGGGCATTACAAACCTCTTGATGCTTTCGTTTCTAG
>JBBPKB010000566.1:0-12208 GCA_038089035.1 Boletellus dicymbophilus
AAGGTCTCGAAAACTACAATATCCTCCAGGCCCGTTTGACATCTTCGTGTTTGCTCACTTGCTGAACTTTACACAGAACAACGGACGGATAGCGCACCAACAAGTGGATCATGTCCACTTCCACGTCATCCCAAAACCGAAAAAAGATGAGGGCGGAAACGAAGAAGGCCTCGTTTTTGGTCCGGAAAGTTGGCCTGCGCAGAAGCCTACGTTGGATGAACTCAAAGTGTATCATACCGAGTTACTTGTAAAACTGGAGGGTAAACTGTAGGACCAAGGTTCGGATTTGATCAATAGTAAACGGTAATCACATAACTTCGAGGAAAGCATTTTCCTGATTGTTTATTGTTGTGCGTGGGCCATCATACGAGGTTATGTACGGTCGTAATCTGGATAGGTAAGGTGTCGGCTTTCAAAACTGACTACGTAGGTGAGAAGGGCCACCTCCAGTCCCGGATGTTGGGCCAGCCATGTCTCAGCGGAATCCCCTGGACTGAGGCTGGAGTTTCCTTTACCTGATTTTCGCTCCCCGTACAGGTACTACTGCGCGTGCGTCCTCTCCCACGGTTTGCTGTGCGTGACTCGGAAGGTTGCATTATGTAATCAGATGCTGTGCCTGAATTCCAAGTTTCCTATGGTCCGAGCTGCCGCTCCAATCCCACAGCATGGGGCCCGATGATCATCGTGGAAAATTTCTACAGCAAGAATGTGACATACCATGGCTTAATCTCAAGGGCAAATATAATTTGCTATTTTGTACAGTTATCTCTCTGACATCGTTCTTTTTTCCGTTTGGGCTTTCTTCACTAATGAAATGTTTTGTTTACTAACACTGCTTGGAATTGGGGCTCCTTCGACTCAGGCTGCCGGGGCGAGTAATTCCGGTTGCCTTTGCACCTATGGTAATTCTTGCTGGCCCCCAGCTTCCATATTCTCGCAACTCCAGTCCCAGGTCTCCCAGCTACTTATTTATCCACTTCCAAGTGCGTCAGCGTGTTACCCGCCAGAGAATCCGTCAGAAAATTGCACTGCGGTTCTCGCAAATTGGTACGATGGAAACTGGCGCGCA
Organism: Boletellus dicymbophilus; assembly: GCA_038089035.1. Taxonomy (NCBI): domain Eukaryota; kingdom Fungi; phylum Basidiomycota; class Agaricomycetes; order Boletales; family Boletaceae; genus Boletellus; species Boletellus dicymbophilus. The sequence goes on from JBBPKB010000566.1 coordinate 1,070, forward strand.
TCCCTGCCAGGAGTCATGGAAGCACCGAACTTCGAGACGTTTATGTTTCAGAACGGCACCATTGATTCGTGCTATCTTGACACGACTCTTACTGGCACATGCGAACAAGGGAGCGTGCCGATAATCGGTGTGGATGCTCGCATAGTTGAGGACATTCAGGCTGCAGTTGCTTTCGCGGTGCAGCAAAACTTGAAGTTAGTTGTCAAGAACACTGGGGTCATCTGCAATCTGTACATATTCAAAGCCGACTCGATCTGACGCCATGTGTAGTCATGATTTTCTTGGTCGTAGTGCAGCGCGGGGTTCGTTCGTGGTGTGAACACATAATATGAAAAATATCACGTACGATCCCTCGTTTGCGCCTCAGGGATCTCTGACGATTGAAACATACCAAGGTTCGACAATTTGAGATCTTGTACGGAACTTTACGCTCTGATTGTTTACTATTTCGAGTAGCTCTGACTCTTGGTGCGGGTGTACAGTGGGATGAAGCATATGCTGCAGCCAATATTTCCGGACGTTTGATAGTTGGAGGTTTCTCTATCGGTGGCTCCCTCGGTTCATCTGGTGGATGGTTGACAGGCGGAGGCCACTCTGTGTTCTCGCCCAACTACGGTCTTTGTATCAATAATTGCTTTTGTTCGCAAAATTAACGTTTGATCACTTTGAAGGTGTCGATAATGCTTTAGAAATTTCTGTCGTTCTCCCCACAGGAGAGTTCTTGACTTTGAACGACTATCAGAACTCAGAACTCTTCTGGGCCTTGCGTGGAGGTGGTTGGTCTACGTACGGAATCGTCACTTCCGTCACCTATCGCACCTACCCTTCTGTTCCAGTTCAGCTTTACACGTTTCAGGCGAACATCACAAATTCATCGATATTCCAAGAGCTCGTTGGGGGTTTACTGCGCTACCAGACCAAATTCACAGATGATGGCTGGGGTGGATATGGCACCATATCTGACCAACAGTTGTCTTTCATTTATTTCGGGCCTAATATGACGAACGAAACTGCGGTGGAAACTACTGAAGCTTGGCGCAACTATACGTTATCACTGGCGCCGTCCGGAGTCATCTCGGAGGAACAGATGTATTTGTCTTCTCCATGGTATGAACTGTATCTATTCCTTTCCGGCAACGGCTACCACGATGGCGGGAACATCATGGTAACATCTCGACTTCTCCCGCGAGATTCTGTAGCAACTATGTACGCCGACATTGCCAACGTTCTCATTAGTTGTAGCGCTGGTTTCAAGTGCGTTCTTCTTATTCGATTTGGCTGACAGTTTCGGCATAAAATTTAACCATGTAGCACAATCGGTGGCGGGAAAGTTAGTCAGTTCAACGCCGATTCTGCCGGACTGAACCCTGCCTGGCGAAATGTTATTGTGGAAACTGTCTGCGGTGTCACTTGGGAAGATGGCACGCCCCCGACGGAAACCCAGGGTCTAATTTCCCAGCTTAAAGGATGGATTAAAGCCATGTACGATCTTACGCCAAATGATGGCGCTTACTTCAACGAGGTTCATTCTCATGCATTCAATGAGAAAAAAGGTTTTGATGCACTCATTTGATAGGCGTCTCTATTCGAGATCAATTTGCAGACGACCTTTTTCGGCTCGCACTATTCGACTCTCAAAGATGTCAAGGACAAGTATGATCCGCACAGACTATTTGTTGTTGCAGAGGGTGTTGGATCTGAGGATTGGAACAGGAATTTGACCTGCCGGTACTAGCATTCGTGGTGAGAGAGAGATATTACCAATTGCGAGTGCTCAACGCCATGTCTTACATACTAGTACCATGTCAAGATTTTGTTATAAATTGGTCCGGCGATCAAACAAGCCGGGGTGCATAGCGCAGTGGTAGCGCGCATGCTTTGCAACCGCCTGCTTTGCAAGCGAATGTGTATGAGGTCCAGGGTTCAATCCCCTGTGCATCCAAAACCTTTATTTTTATTGCTCGTCGGTCTGCACGCTTAATTCCTTACTAGCTTGTGTTTGCTAGAGGTATTCCCCCACGTACCCCCATTAGACTTCCACGCATATGTCAACCCCGGTTGATTCACACTCACATTGACATTCAACAATACACTGCCCGAGGCGCTACTATTACCCTTTGATCTCACATCAGATTGTCTAAACGGGATGCCTCCACGAATTGTGCATCATTGCGATATAGTTCCAGATGAATATATTAAGTTAAAGGGTACGGTGGGTGTATCATGCTGGGGTTATCGAGCCTTGAGATCCGCCCCTTCATCGATCGACATGTCGAGAGTAGCAGAATCATCTATGCTCTCAATAATAACCTCCTCAACCAACCGTTTCTGCCTGATGGATGCATAACTAGCTTCGTCAAGCGGAAGTGGCTCATCATCCGGATCAGGATCGGTCATCGTTAGCGTCGATCCTTCGGCATCATAGAAGTCGGTCAACGTCAATGGACGCATGGAGAACCCCTTGAGGTCAGGAATGACATAGATTATGTAAGTGATGAAAAAAAAGTAACCAACCGCAGAGACGTACCTCTTGTCCTACCTTCTTGATCGCCTCTTCGTCATGCGCCATCGCTCGCATGCACTCGCGCACAGGTACCATAGCTGCGTTCCGACAAAGTTCACGCAGGTCTGAGCCTGAGAGGCCGGTGGTTTTGGCTGCGAGTACTTCGATGGTCGACGAAGAATCGATCTTGGTGTCTTTCAACATCTACAAAATTTGAAGATTATTAGAATTTTAAAAAAGTAGTAATAAGAATTACCAAAGTGAGTATCTTGAAACGTTGTTCTGTGTTGGGCAAACCGACGGAAAATCGCTTGGGCATACGACGTAGAATAGCAGGATCGATATCCATGGGTCGGTTCGTGGCTCCGAGGACCAATATTCGGTCCTCCCCCGACGTCAATCCGTCCCACGAGCTAAGTTATCGATTAACTTCAGTAAGACAGGAACCGAATGAAAACATACGTCATGAATTCGGCCTTTATCATGCTCATCACTTCGTGATCATCCGTTCTCCGTTCTCTCAAGAACGTGTCTATTTCATCCACAAAGATGATCGTTGGTTGCATCTTTCGAGCAAGGCTGAACAGCCCTGCTACAAGCTTGTTTGACTCTCCAAACCACTTGCTAGTGAGTACTGATGCAGGAATGTTGATGAATGTAGCCCCAGATTCCTTGGCAAGGGCGCGTGCAAGCATAGTTTTACCACATCCTGGGGGACCATAAAGAAGTACGCCTTTTGGTGCACTAAGGAGCGACGAGGAGGTGGTGAAGAGGTGTGGGTACATTAAGGGATATATAATAGATTCACGGAGAGAGGCGATGATCGAATCGAGGCCACCAATGTCTGTAAACCTAAATTAATAGCTGAGAACGCTGAACGTGCACGCCTACCTTGAAAGTTTACTTGGATATCATCAGGACACACAACCTCCTTTGATATGGATACTAAAGAAATTTTAATCAGGAGGTATGAGCTTAAAAGACATTGATATCTGCGCACCTTCATACTCGTCAAGCTTAAGTCCCTTCTTCCCTAACTTTGCTAATATTTCCGCCCGGTGCTTTTCTGTCTTCCTGTCTATTTGTGGATGACCGAAAAGCCACTATGGATGGAAAGAACAAGAGAATGTCAGTGTGACTGCAAGAAAACCTGCTTGTGAATATGAACAATACTAACACGATACGTATAATGTGCAGCAACCTTAGGGAACACGAAATGTTGCAAAACCGATCAGTATTCGAAGCCAGGAAACTTTTTCTATGTTACATGCCTGTGACACGATAAGTAGTGCGACTGCCGGCCACGAACCGGTTACTTCTGTGTCCGTTCTTTCCAGAGGGAGATCACACACCATTGATGACGATGCGCCTCGTAGTCAATTGAGACGACATGTTGAAGACAGACAGGGACGCGCGCTGTCGGAAGGAAATGCGACCGTGTAAATCTGAGGCAAAGGCTGACTGACTACCTATAAAAGGAATGGAGAACTGATACCACCGAGTCGACTCGGAGTTCTCATACCTGCGTTGTGATGTCGACCCGTTCCACAGCAAGTCTCTCTTTACCGCTGTACGCTTAATACCGTACGTATGTGGACAGGTACATCCCTAACCTCACTGAAGTTCTCAATAGCCGACCCGTCGTCTATCTCGACAAGTCATTGATCGTAGCTGGCTTCTTTGGCGACGCAGATTCGGCTTCATTCGCTATGATTACTGTCCGCGTCTGCAGAAATAGCCTAAAGTAGTGGGGATGGTGCGACTGACCTGGCTCGTATGAAATTGCTAAACATTATAGCCTCTGACAAAATTCGGCTGCTTCTTTGGCGGTAGTCGTGCTGGCTCTGCAGAATCACTTGCCCCGTCCGAACTGGACAATCGATGTGTCCACTCTGGTATTATCACCCCCCAGACAGATCATTCTGTCAGTCTTCATGATGAAGTGCCTTTACAGAAGTTTATGTGCCATGATTATGATTTCTCTCGATAGCTGGAAAACTAGTTATTTGTTCCCACTGGCAAGAGCACCCGAAGCAATACATGTGTCATGATACGATACCGAGAGCAATCCTGCAAGCTTCAAACTTACGGAAGAGTCTTCGTAAGGCCCTCAACTTGATATGTCGCGTTGACTCAGCAACATCTCCCGATTGATCAGACCGCCATACTCCCTACTGACTATCTCATGACTGCTGACATGGCTGATACGTTTCGCTGACTGTCCTTTCTCTGAGTCAGGTCAGTTGTCGGAGCCCAGCTTCATGCTAGTATGTATAAGACCATTAAGCCCATCACTTGACTCTATCCTCACCAAATGACCCATATCGGTACTCTTTGGGGCGATCCTCGTCAGCGTCAGACCAAAGTCGTATGTCTCAGATAATGTTTTTCGTTGAGTTTTATTGAGCTCGCTTGTGGTAGATACTCAGTGTTGCTGCGCTCAATGGGCTTGAACTCAGCCAGCCGCAATTTTCGTTCACGGACAGACCTAAGGAGTTTGAAGCTAAGTTCCCTTACGGGAAGATTCCAGCTTTCGAGGGCGCGGGTGGCTTGAAGGTAGCCCGATTGCCCGCTGTTGTGAGTGTCTAAGTTGATTAGTTGGAATGACTACCTTCGCTAACTTAATGCTCTAGTATGCAGCACCGGTACCAAAATTAACCTGTTGGGCTCCAATGCAGAGGAAACTGCAATAGTCGATCAATGGGTGCACTTTACTGAACATAAAATCACCACACCGACCTATGGAATATCCACTATGATACGCGGCCTTGTACCATTCAATCGAGAAGTGAGAGTTTAGAATTACCGTTGAGAGATAATGTTTCGTCTTAAGCCCAGCCGCAGATTTTCAATAAATATACTGAGCAGCTTGTTTGCGCGCTCAAATACCTCGAATCACATCTTGCAATTCATCGTAACGGCTATGTAGCCTTGGACAGGCTAACGTTCGCCGACTTAGTTGTAGCTAGCACGACTTACGCTGCTGCACACATTACGCTCGGATCTGCTGAACGTGCACAGTATCCACACGTCTTTGTCCACTATAATAAGGTAACGGAATATGAGGATGTGAAGCAATACTGGGGGACGGAAGGATTTTTGGGCGTGCGACGCACTGAGCCCAATGAAACGGCTTGGTGATGTATGTCCGAATATACTTGAAATTCAAGAATCATTGAATCCAACCGGCAAAGTTTGTTCACTGGGTCGCATCACTTAATGCCTTTCGAAGTTTCATGACATGAGGGTCTGAAATTACTCCTAAGTAGTAATAACTATCTTATCATCTAATGTGTAACTGGTACCTTGGGTGCAAATTCTGAAGGTGCACTTTAAACATTACACTCCTTGTACTGTATGAGCCCGAAAAAATTATCGGAAATGATCTAGTATCTAGTCTAGTTGAGTAACAAGAATTGGATCCCACTGTGCTCGCAATCCAAGAGACAATCATGAGATGTCGAAAAATAGGAACCAGATCACCCCCAGATCCGAGAGATCCTGCCTATGAACTTGTAAAATAACGTCTGGAGATTATAACACATGAGGGATCTCTGCTCCAATTATAAGAGCGAGAAACTTACTAGATGTTAGTGTAGCGCAAGTATATCGCATTTCAGAGAAGAAGAATTGTCACGCTCGAAGGGTGACGAAATTCAATCTCTTCGGCGTGATATGCTGAGGTTGAACATTTGAGAACCCGTTGTGCCGGTTGTGTGACCCGAAGTGTCACGACATTTGTAATGTCAGAATAAAATACAAAAAATCGAAAAAAATGAGGGGAAGATGGATTAGTGCGTTATCCACCCATAACACAACTCCGAAGAGTGAAACTACTGTTGTTGAAGCGTTAGGTCCGATTTACCCTGTTTCTTGCACCATAGGCGATAGGATACATGGTGCAATAAAACTAATTTAAACCCAGTTTGAACAAGCTGGAATCGACAAGGACCGCAACGGTACAGTATTAAGCAGTGGACTAAATTTATATCTCACCCACCATTTTAACATTGACATAGTGTCCGACAGATACAAAGAGAATGACGGTTTGATGCATTACCTTAAACCTTCTACACGCAAATATCAGACGAACGGAAGAATAAAAACAATGGGTTGCATGGGTTCAGGGCTGCATCCGCCTACCATTCCAAGTATTTCGCATAGAATGAATTACACGTGGCCACCCCATTGGCCGCCTCAGGCTCAAAATGATCTGCTAAAACAGTGGTTGTATCATCATAGCAGAACTGGAGAATCCAACCCGTTTTGTGAGTGTCTCTTGCCGAGTACTAAGGAGACCGGAAAATGGAGATCAGCCAGCGAGCTCGAGAATGGAAGAGGGTGAGAATGGTGTCTAGGATCTCTGGACGAAGTCGATAAGCGTAATCTGATTGGGATGCGATGGACACAGGTGAGTGGTCACTATCTCTTTAAGCTGGAGTAAACTGAGTCAGGGTTCAGGGCTCCGATTCTTTCTATTGCCGTGCGCTCCCTTCGTTCGCAATTCTCTTGTTTCTAATATTGTAATGCTCCACGAGAACTTGGCAATTTCAATTTGTCGGTGAATTCTACCGATTTCACCACGCGAGATAACCAGCGATTCTGCCACGATACGATCCAATCGCGCAATTACTTGACGAGTACGGCTTTCATATAAGCATGCACCTTCTAGCAACTACTCCTCGCTACCCACATCCACAACTTAACCTAGCCTAACATTTGAAAGATGTCAAACAATAGATACCTTGATACCTTTGCTCTGATGGACTCCAGTCCACTATCGTTCGCCCGTCAGCGTTCCTACGGCTTCCCTCAGCCCAGTGAACGGTTTCTATCACCGGCTGCGACTGCCACCAGGTACTATTTCTCCGATGAGACAAAGTGGAGCGCGATCCTGGGTGAGTCTGCTGAATTTCCGTAAGGTGTTTCTCTCTGATTATCTGAATTGTAGAGTATGGTGACTTCGACGATATTGTCATCGGGACAGGGTTCTGCGCTCTTGCGTACATCGATAAAGCTCTTCAATTGAATCCAAAAAGAAGGATCCTCGTTCTCGAGCGTGGAGGTAATTGATCACTCATCCATGTTGTACTCTCTGAAACACTCTTCACAGGCCTTTGGCTTATGTCTCATTTTCAGGTATATACCAGGTTCTTATACGTGAATTTTCCTGGTGACATCAATTAGAACCTATCTCTGCCATTCGACATGTTATTAAACAATGCATCGGAAACATACCCTTGGGCACTGACTCCTGCAACTTTCCACAGCGATATCAAGGTCTGTCCTGCTTGTTGATACCACTTATGAGTACCTTTCCATTTACGTGCCTTAGTATGTTCGCGGATGTTTCCCATTCTTTGGTGGACGAAGCCTATTTTGGTCCGCCTGGTCCCCTCGGCCATCTCTTGAGTTAATGCGCAATTTTCCAAGATCTCTACTCGCTACTGCCGGAGAAGAGAATTTCTGGAGCGGTTGCAGGAACCTTCTTAATGTGGTTGAACCAAATCAACTTTACGGTGGGGACTATCAGGCTCTCCAGAGATATATTGGGGAGCGGGTTGACGAAGCGATCTCTGCGAGGAAAGACATTGCTGTGGCCAATTACGCAGAACCAGCGAACCTCGCCGTTGGTGGGACGACAGGAGTCTCTGGATTGGTATTCGAGAAGTTCTCAACCCCGGGTCCATTGCTGAAGCTATACGAACGTCAGCGCAAGCTTGCCAATAAAGGGGAGGGTTCTCCTCTGACAATCGCCACGGATGTTGTGGTCGAGCGATTCGAGATTGATCCCCTCGACCCGGCTAAACGATTCAACGTGCTGCACACATCTCGTGGCGCGTTGTGCTCCTCTCTCCCTAAAAAGCCAAACATTATTCTTGCGACAGGTGCCATCCCCGCTTGCACGATTGTGTTGAATTCCGTCCAGAAGCAACACGGTAGAGCCGGTTCGCGCCTAAGTGGCCATTTCCGCACTCGAATTGATGCACGCTTCCTGCTCCCGGGGAGGTTTTGCGACCTGCGTCACGAGGAATGGGAAGAGCGAAAGAAGAGGGGAGGTAAGGGTGCGATTCAGAAGCAAGATGAAGCACTCGAAATCGCTGCTTACTACCTTTCCGGGCGTGATCCTATCACTGGGTTACAGTATCATGGCGAGGTTACAGTTACTCATTCACCGCTTGCGGAGGAACAGCACGGAGATGCTGCAAGGTTATGTCCTGACTTTTTCTCTGCTCCGACCGAAGTTCAACTGGAGGGCTCCCAAAATCACATCATCGTTGGTGAGACTACATGCGTATGCTAGAAGACCCTCTAACTTGAGCATTATCACTGTAGCTTGCGTTATGCTCGGCGAAATCGACGAGACGAACTCAGAGTGTTGGATCAGATTTAACAGAGAGAGAATTAATAAGACCACAAATATCGACGTCCAACTCACATTATCGGAAAGAGATAAAAGACTGCGAGAAGTCATGTACAGGGCCACGTGAGTACGATTACCATTGTCGAAACAGATTGTTATAAGGGTGGATGATTAGATTGCAAGCCATCAATGCTTTGGCGAGCGACAAGTCAAGCAGTCTAGAGTATTGGCACGATAATGGTCACGGTGGAGGGGGTTGGGATAAATCAGAACCCGACCAAGCTTTGTTCCAGACACCTGGAGTCATTCACCCATCCTCAACCCTATATATGGACGATACAGTTCCTCTTCATCCAAATTTGGAGCCGGAATCAGAATCGCCGAGTCCATCACGGCCGTCAGTCGACCGTAACTACCGGGTGTATGGCACTGGGAATGTCTACGTAACTGGTTCCGCGATATTCCCCACATCTGGATCTTGGAATCGTACGTCTTGATGTCAAGCCAATTCAACTGCTTCTGACCTTTTTAACCAGCGACTCTCACAATGTGTGGGTTCGCGCAAGACCTCGCAATAAAGTTGCACAAACGTTCTGTCTTTCGTCAAGTATTCTTGTTGTCAATCGTCTCCAACCAGCTGTATCGCCTCAATGGGACAATAGAAAGTCTTTTAAATGCTCTTCGAAGGAGAGTAAACGACGCCTTTTCTTGTCTTGACCCAAGCGGCCTATCAAACCGAAGGAATACATGGCAACTCAATTGGGGGCCAGTTGTCTGGAAAGACGGGATAGACGCCAGTACTACTGGTCCCGATCTCTCCTGGTATGTAGTCTACCACGATAACCTCGAGTTTGAGGATGGCTCTTTGCATCCTACCTATGTTATTGTTGTTGCTGGCACTTCGGGCATGTCTGTCAATGATGTCGTCGACTTCGATGCCTATGTATCCGGCGGCCAATTCAAGACCCCCCCTACGGAAGTTTCTACAGACGCACTGGACACCAATAAGGCATACTTCACCCTGTCGATGGCGAGAGCCGTGCAAACATTGCTTACCAGCCCGGCACCAAGTGTTGCGGGCGTCAAAACGCTCCTCAGCTTCATTAACGAGGTTAAATCCGCCAAGGATCTAGTCACGCGTACACCTCCGAGATTTATCTTCACCGGACATGGCGTCGGTGGTACTATTGCTTCGACCACCGCTCTTTCTCTTGTCTCAGGAGATGTCATTCCCGCTGACCGTACTTTAACTTATTCCACTGGTGGGCCTAGTCCCGGAAACGCACCCTTCGCAAACCTCTTCCAGAGAACTTTCAGGGCGCGTCAGACGAACGGGGCTGATGGTTACGAAACCTGGAACGTCAATCTAGTCAACACGCTCGATGTGGTGCCTCAAGCCTGGTGTCATCAGCATCATGTTTCCCCTCGTCAGAATTTGAACAACGTCCCTGTCATCTACGGCACCCCAATAATCATTGAGGCATTCCAAGTCACCGACGCGTTGGTTGCCGGGGCTAGCAACTCGGGCATAGTTTTCAAACCTCTCCCGAGCTGTTACTTTACTGGTACCTCTCCTTCCGCTCCGCCCGGCAGCGTGGAAGATTTTTTGCGCATTGCCTTCGGACAGCATGTTCAAGCTTACATCAATGAAATCCGAGTCACCGTGCCAGAACCAAAACCTGACGCTCCAAAAGATGGGGTCTGTGCGAAGACGGAGGGCGACGTTCGGCTCAATTATCCTGTCATTCGTGATTTCGAGCAGGCATATAGGGGTTTTGGAAGCTGTATTAACGGCGGTGATGCTGGTACTGGTACCTCGGCCGAGGCTGGAAGTAGAAGCGGCCCCGGAGCGTGGTTTGGCGCTAGGTTTGGGTTCCTTGGTGGAACGAAAACAGGAACTGCTGCTGGGACAGGGGTCGAAACGAAATCCGAAGCCAGTACTGAATCTAGAACTAATGGGACTGGAAACGGAACAACAACCAAAACTGAGATAAGCAATGGAGCTGGGACGGAGACAAGTAACGAGACAGGAAGCGGGCGGGTGGCCGTCACACCCCTTCCCTCGCTCACGGTACTCAAGTACGGCAATCCAGACTACAACCTCATTCCACAGTCCACCCAACAGCGTCCCTTGCTGATCTACCGCGGTTGTTTCCCTGATTCAGCATCTGTCTCAGAAGTCAAGTCACATCTCCAGTCGGTTGCCGTCGTTGAGCCGCATCGAACAGGCACGCTGCCCATTAGAGACCACTTCTACCCTGCCACTCACAAG
>JBBPKB010000567.1:0-12195 GCA_038089035.1 Boletellus dicymbophilus
TACTGGATCTGTGGCTGAACACTAAATATGGCTAATCATTTTCATCTCCGTTTCGGCATCCTTGTGCCGCTTGTGCCGCTCTCGGCTTGCTCGCATTAGCATAGCGCAAGCCTAGCTACCCAACATTAACACATGCCAGACAACCCCTAATAACTTACCACCATCTCATCGCTCACGCGTCATCAAAGGCATGCAGCTCGCACACGACACCATCGCGTGTATTCGCGATAAGATCACTCCGGGCGTCCCCCTCGTCGCCGTCCTCACCGACCTCAAGAAAAGGTCGGCCATGCCCAGCGTTCTTTCCTCCATGGGCGAGTGGTGGGCGGACAACGTCCCAATGCTTTCATTTCGGTATGCTGTTCTCTGCACACGCCAGCATTGCGACCCTCCCTGATAATTTCCACCTCAAGCTGACTGGCCGCCGCAACTCGTGCTAGGCGCTTGTTCGCCATCTCATCGTCTGAGGTGTTTCTCCGAAACTGGCTAGCCGCGTCGTTATCGCGGGCGAAAGTGAAGCCGAGGAGAGTCCCCTCTACTCGCGGACCGCGCTCCCCAAAGACCCGCACGTTCTGTTGTTCGAAGAGACGGGTGTCGGCCAAAGCTCCCTCATCAAACTACTCACGGGCCAGTGGGAAATTTCCTCGATCTCGCAGGATAACGCGCCGTGCACCTCTGGACGCGACCGAGTACCGATTCCAGCTCGGTTCGACCACCATGCAGTTGTAGGATTTCGTCGGCCTGGAAGAGCCAGAGCAGGGCCAGAACGCCGGCTATGTCTGCATGATCAGAAAAGCCGTACAGCTCATACGGCGGCTGAACGCGACGGGTGGGATCAGCGTGTTCCTGTTCTGCATACGCGGGAATAGGGCCACGGTAACAATGCAAAGCAACTACAGGCTGTTCTACAAGGTGCTCGGGAAGAGGGTACCTATAGCGCTTGCGGTGGCGCACCTGGGGTGGTCGAATTGGAGTACCGGTGGGAGCAGAACATCAAGATACTCGCGAAGAACAGGATTCACGATCACGCTGCTGGAAGGGCACACGCAGTATGGCTCATCGCAGGAACTGTTGCAAGGGCTCTTGTCGCGGTTCGACGAGTAGGGCAAGTTTTCAATGTCGTCCGAGGCTTAGCTCGAGCTGATCTTGAAAGGCCCGGGATCGTCGGTGGAGAAGAGTTTCCCGAAAGGCAAGGATATGGTACGTATCCTGACCAAGTAGTGCAACATGGACTCGGACGCGGCATACCGTATGTGCTGCTTGCATCGATACCAACAGCGAGTGAATGTAAGTGGCCGACGACGTACATATGCATCCCAAAAAGTTTTTCTTTTCTTTTCTCTCAAGTACGTATTTACAGTGATCACCGGGATTTGAGCGGCTACACAGCTTATTTCGCTACCGACTGGCGTATGTACAGATCCCACTGTGTTGTCGCCGATTGTGGGGTTGTATACTACATGTGTGTTCTATGTACATACATGCGCGTATAGGCAACTGGCTGCGGTGCCGAGGGTTAAACCTTAGTAGCTTCCATTGATACGACGTCGAAAATAAGTATCAGATCCCAGAATTTCGAAACGTTTCGCCCTGTTCGCATCCAAAATTCGTTAGTACCCTAAGCCATGTTGTTTGCTTTTATTTTTTTTTCCGTTGTCATGCATCATCCGCCTCAGCGCGCCAGGTCTCTAGATCTCGGGGGGCCACCTCACCGGGCAACCTCACGCAAAAGTTGGCAATAATACCAGCGCATTGGATCCAGAAGAGAAAGGTTGTACGTTTCTCTCTTTGCACCCATTGTTTATCGTAATCCATGGGTGGAAAGTCGGTGCACAGCGGCCCACATGCGTACGTGTGGTCTACTTGGCATTGACTCGGACCACCTATTAAGCTGGAGTCGAGTTGGAGGCTGCCAATCGTTCCCCAGGTTGTTGTTACATACTCCGTGAAGGGGAAATTTACCGAGGACTGCTCGGAACCGTCATGGCTTGCACCTGACGGCAGACAAAAACAGTTACCTGTGAGTCTGAGTCGTAATCGACGAATACGGATATATATGTTGTATGTACTAACTTGACGACAGGTCGTGATCCCGCTCCCACTGGCACGTTTTGCTTCTGGAAGGCTTGGATCCATGTGCACCTGTGGCTAAGACGTCCGCCTGGAAGTTTTTCATATCGGATAGGGATCACCAACTTACGTTGTACTGCGGGTCTATGGCGGGGTGGCGCAGTATCGAAGCATGAGTCACATCCAAATGTGAGACGATCACCAAGTATGTTGTGTTTACTTGTTTAAATTTGTATGTTAACTCTTTTTGTGTTCATGTCACTGATCTGGGATTCGAAAGTGCCAGTGAACTGTGCACGTTTATGGCGCGTGTGTACGTATCCATCCGAGTTCCGGGGATTTCAATATCAGTATCAGTGCGGAGATATTACTACCATCCGGGATTGCCTGGGATTCAGTTCACGTCACGAGGTAGCTAGACTTGTTTTTTTTTTTGCTGCCGGTAGGCGCCGTGTTACATGGCTCTCCTGTGCGTTACCACATTCTCAATCGCGTTGCCAACAGCGTTCTGTTTCTACTTGCCCCGCAGTGCATCGGCACCGGAGTCCTGGACCGTGTTCGCCTCGAGACTCAGATGATGACCCGAAGTAGTGTCACAGAGCTTACAAGTTTCGCATGACAAGGCTTTTGTTTTCGACTTGCCACATCTATTCTCACCCCGTGCTGTAACGATAAGCAATTGACGAAATTTTTTTAGAAGGAATGGCGCGACCTTGCAAGTCGCCCCCCAAATATTTCGTATTGCATATAACTGGTGGGGAACGCATGGACCCTTCCAGTAATCATCCCTCACGTGCCACAGACACGTCACTGTCGGACATAAATTGCTGATATGCCAGCGGGACCTTATCTGTGATGTCGTCAAAGCGCAGTGTGTTTGGGCAGGACTGGCCAATGTCTGAATTCCGCCCTACAAATGAAGTGATGTCTAGTCGCCGGGACTCGCAAATATATTATATATATATTTCGGGCTGCAAAAATGTCTGGCGTATATCGGTGAGATCTATTAGGGCCGAGGGTCAGAAGGAACGTACTTCGGCAACGCTGCAGCGGCGGCGACGGCGACGGCGATGGCTCGACTTAATAATAATACACACTCCTTCCCACACTCTGTCATGGGTGGCTGCTGTGGACTTAAGTGCTAACTTCCAATGATACAGCATGTGATAGTGGCTGTAGACGCCAGAGGTTTAATGCGGTTGCCAAGTGCATTACGGCAATGGTTTCGTCCTTCGACTGGGTGCGTTTTCACAGATCAAATGTTTGTGTTTTAGGAGTAGGTGACCGTGGCTTCCAAGATACCGATGTTTAATCATCAGGTCTCTCTCTTGCGACCTGCAAATTTGCCTTTTAGGATTCGGATAAGTGATGATTGGCGAGTTTTTCTTTTTCTTTTTCTTTTCATAATTAACCAATTATGTTGACTAACTTTTAAGAAGCTATCCCCTTCAATACTTCTCCTCACCTCCAGCAAAGTGTTCGCTCTCTATCACATGACTACTACATCTTCTTTTCATTCCTTCGTTTGTGTCAGTCCTTCCGATCGTCTCCACCCTACCTCGCTTGAGGAGCCGACACAAATTTACTCTCTCGTTTCTAATTGTCATCAAGGGCATATAAATTGGTTTTCCCCACAAGAAACAACCAACCATTTCGTCGACAGTACCAATGTATTCCAAGACAATTCACACCACTTTTTTAACAATTCTTCGGGGATGTTCGCTCCTTCAGCCTACCTGCATCCTCAACCCGAACCAGCCTCTCATAGTTCAGTGCCTATCTCGAACGCCATCGATGGAGAGTTCCCGCACGACATCCGTTACGCCGTTCAACATTCACGTTTCCTAGGTGAAACGACGCCAGGTTTTTCTGCACCTAGTCCATCTGAGCCTCCCAACCAACATCAATTTCTTGATAACTCCCAAGAGACTCAGACTTCGTTACCTGTTCTTTCTAAACCAAGCTCCTCGCTAGTCGTTGAATCTATGTCTACTTTCCCCATCGTGGATTTTGAACCCCCAGGTGTTGCCCATCTTTCGGTACCGACAAACGTTGTCCCATCTAGCCTCTCACATATACCTGGGCCGACCCAAACCCATACCATGGTTCCTCACTCGATTCCAATGAATCTCCGTGGCACTGGAGGAAACAACGATGCGCATGCGCCACCTCAGATCCCGATTACTGCTGCTAACTCCCCTGGCCCTGTGGACCATCCGAACACCCTCTATTCCTGCCAGTTTTTGATAGACGGCTCGCCTTGCAATGCCGAGATAAATGGGACCAAACAATCCATACGCGACCACCTCAAAAGGACTCATTCGTTCTGCTGCATCGGAAAGGACAGAGTGGAGTGCCCATGGGGCTTGTGTGGAAGAAATTTGCAGCGAGAGAACATTCCGAGGCATGTTATCACTTGTCACCTTCAAGTAAAGGTGCCCTGCTCCGGGTGTGGTATGAAGCTATCTCGCCGCGACGTGTTGCACAGCCATCAAAAGTCGTGCCAGGCGCAACACTTACACTAGTTCCTTCCAAACTTCAATTCCGGCTTGTCTGAGCACATGCGCATTTGTGGGCTACCATGCTGTGACTACTACATATGTTTGCGCGCCGAGTTTGTCTGACGACGTGGCTGTGGCATCAAGGTTGCTGCTTCAATTTATTCGCTCTCAATATTTTACTGCCCATTTCATCGTGCTACGTATAAATTTGTGCCAATCTTTCATTAGTGAATGTCGACGACCTGACAGAGCCAATGCTACTTATTAAGTAGCTTAAATGAGGTGTTGATTAAATCTTTCTCTGTTAATCACTTAGTTTAGCCGAAAAGGAGTTGTTCATCAAATGCTGAGAACACTGATGCAATCATGTATTAAACTTGAGAACTCTCATCGGATCATATGTCCTAACTTTGGACGAAAGCGATGTACGAAGGCCAGTTACGCGTGTGGCATCGTCTTCGGGTATATGAATATTGTTACATCCCTCCTGAGAGCCTCTGCTCCGGAACTTGAACGTTAATTTCATAGATAATGGATGGCAACTTGAAGGAAGGGTATCACCCGCCCTGCCTATCCACTACCACATTTTCGCCCTGGATTGACTCCAGGGGTCTGTGGGCCCCATCGAACACTCTACTCCACTCTCGCCTCTGATCATGAAATACCGCCTCATTTTCCTGGTCGTCCATCTCCATACCATCCCATACCAAGAAATCGCAGGCGTGCAATCCAAGTTTCACAAACACTTCCAGCAGGCCTGGCACGTCCGCCGGTTAAATATGCGAATCAGCTACGTTGATCGTGAGCGGTTTCGGTGGCGGATCGAAGTTGGATTCCGGTTCAGGCCCGGACGCGAGAAGTTCGTGTTCGCGAAGGAGATCGACATGGCTGTTTGAGCGATTGGCGATGCAGGGGTAAGACGGCGAGCCTCGACGCGCCTGCAGGAGTTGGGCTAATCCGCGCAGTGTAATTCCACCGGTCATCGTCCTCGTTGTCCTCCACCCCCACTGGTGGTTCAATCTGAGAGTTTGTATGTTTGCCCAAGCTGAGGCAAGCACAAGTAGATCGTCATCAGTTAGTTCTATACGCCACAGTGGTAGGTTGATGTGTACGCTGCAGAGGTTGGCGTAGATGGGCGAAGGTCGTCTAAGACGAGTGAATAGCCGGGAAACTGAACAAACGGAATCTGTGGACGTCTCATACCGTGGATCCGGAATTTGGTAAGAGCACTTGGCGGACATGTGTTTCGAATAGTCGTTATATATGACCCGAAGGTCTCCTTTGACGGGTTTCTGGTGAAATCAATGTTGAGATCTTCAATGACAGGCAACCGAGTAGACGACGGTAGCCCCGTAGCTGGTTCTAGAGATCGAGATGCCATACGCAAAAATTTTAGGTCCCGGAAAACGGGCACTGAGTGAAAAGAGGGCGTCCGATCTTCGGGGTTCAGCGAAAAAGAAAGATGGTTCAAGGAGAAGTTTTTGGAAAGATGTAAGATCATGTCCGCGTCCAAGGTAGCTTCGCGAGAGTCAAGCACCTGACGATTCGTCAGACGACGTACATAGTCACAGATGGTAGAGTCACCAAGGTTATGCGGAAACAGCGTTGTGCGGATCCGGATTCGACTGATGTTTGGACAGATGTTAACGACGGTGTGAAGGAAATCGTTCAATCCAGGTACGTGTCTGTGAGTTAACTGGAGGTTGAGTGTAATCGGTGATGACACGGCGATATGCACAGCAGAAATCATTGTTGTGCCTCGCCAGTAAAGGGTTCGGAGGTTTGGAAAGAGTGGATCGGTGATGGGGGCACCATAGACTATTGTGAGGGAATCATTTTCAGGCCATCCTTAAGGACTCAAGTAGCCAAGTATGTGCCAAATTCGACGGGTATACCCGCGAAGGATGACCAACTCTGCCTGATTGAGCTACCTTTTGAATGAATATCACTGGAAAATGTCAAACAAAAACAATGCGCACACGGCCAGCAACACGACAAGCCTCGGGGACACACTGTGGTAGTGGTGTAAGATCGATCAACTCTGACCAGAGTACATCCAATGCTGGTTCTTTGAATGCGCGACAAGTTCTTGCTAGCGCGGCCAGGACGGCCGTAGAATGGGCTGAAAGGGGTCCAATGCGATTCAGCAGGAGAACAATGACCGAAGAATCTCTTGGATATGGAGCGCATGGTGCATGGGTACCAATCGCTTTGTAAAAAGCGATAAGAGCTTCTTCTGCTGGAAACTGTCGAGTCTCTTTCAGGATTGAGCTAGTGTAAGTTATGTGTACTAGTCCAGAACTAGTAATCTGAGGTAGTGAGTACGCAAATTATTATTGGCGTGCGTAGCACATGCGTACTCGGGAGTCCCACGACCGCCGGGCTCAAATTTTACACTTGGCACGTTCAACTTTTTTTTTTCGCAAGACAATTCGTAAAGTTCTTGCAAGTACACGTATCGATGAAGATACTACGTATTACATGAGTCCAGGTCAGTTCTATTGTCGCAACGGATTACCTTGCAACCAATTTAGTTGACCTGGCCGAAAAAATACCTGAACAACCAGGTGCTCCATTATTCCGGTAATACCTGTCCCTAGGATCCTGTTCAATTTGTCGCTACCCATAGGAGTCGACTAGTCAGATTTGTGCGACTAATGACTCCGGGGAGCTACTTACAAAATTTTTAATCGGCAATTCATTTGATCGTCATGGCTCTAACTTTCGTCTGTCGGACTTAGAGCAGCTTGGACCTATCACGGTGAGTGTCGTAGTGCCTCAATCGTGTTTGCACATCAATGGATAGGATTCCTAGCATGATTGAGACGATGAGACCCAAAACTTAAAATCACGGTATAACGACTCGTTATGAACATCCTCGTCACTTGGCAATAAGATCTTAGTTCACTGCCTCCCAAGGATGGTTTATTCCACGGCAAGGGAATTCGCTTTGGTTCCAGCCCCCATCGTGTGCACATTCCATACGAACTTTTCTACGATTGGATACGGGGCTGGCCGCCATTGCCCATCCGTGTCTCGACCGGTTGCGTTATGTGCTGTCACAAGACGGTCCCCCCATGTGTAGGAGTGTACGGTATTCGTACTGCCGACCCATGATCCAAAACCATGCGGATGTGGGTTTATCCGGGCCTCGAGATTGGACAGTATCGACTGGACACGGTCAAAGACTAGGGAAGTGTGACAAGACACAAAGTAGGAGTGTTGGTCACAGTTTTCTCGGACCAGTTTTCTCGTGGCTTTGATTGGTATGTGCTTATTCTTCGCATCTCCCGGGACATGTGGCACATACCTGTTTCAACGTGATCCATCATTCGTGACTGTTATTTTTTCTCGCTCCAGAGCATTTGGAAGAAACAGACCGGAATGGGACGCATCAGGTTTACGTGGCGAGCCGGAAACGCGCAGGATGTGTTGACCGACGCGCACATTGACACCAACAATAGAGTTGCTTCGACCGTCCACCTCTATCACATGGTCAAAGCAAACCCGTGTCGGACGCACATAAAAAGATTAGCCTGTTGTTGACCTGTTAGACCCATTCGTGTGTCTTTCTTCCAATCTCCCTTCCCCGTCCCACTTCAACTAGTATGTACGTCCCATTCCGCTTTCGTGCACCCACTCTTAAATCCCACTGATATATTCTTTCCTCGTCAGCTCATAAATGGTAACTCTCCGCGACTTCTCTGCGTTGAGTCAGAAGAGAATCCTCTCCCTGAGTACCGCGTCGAAGTTGACCGGGAGATTGATCAAGTCTCTTGCTTCGTGCCATGTGAAACCGGAAAGGTAGTACTGCTCTACCGCCAGACCAGAAAGTAGCAGCAGTTCGTCTGATCGCCATACCATAGACATTTTCGGTCTTTTGGATGGACCACGGAACCCGGCTTCACACAGCCGGTGTGTCTATCTCGACGGCGGCTCCCCCTTACCCGGAAGATACTTGTCTGGCTTCGGTGTAACAAAGAAAGATAGCGTTTGGACAAGCCACGACACTGAACATCCGTTCGTGTTTGCGAAGACTACCAACGCACGTGAGTTTATTTATTTTAGATGAGACCTCGGACTCTCGCTTACCATTGTGTTCTCCACAGTAGCTGGTTCAAAAGATGATGTGAAAGCAGGAGAGATTGTGCTGAAGATTAGGCCCCTTCCAATGGCCGACATCACGCTTGCAAGCCAGTTGCTGCTGCCGCCGCCACCTCAGCCTGTAGCTACACAAAACATTAGTTATCGTGTCAGGCAAGGTGTATTTCCACGATCTAGTTGAACATTGTCAACGAAACGTGTTCTAAGCTACGGCGAAAAAAGGAAAACCACTGCAAAATACCCCTACACATGGAAGGCTCCTGAGGGGCCTCCGCCGGAAAACTGGGCCTACGTCGCATTCGTTTTCCGTTACAGGTGAAAAGGTGTGTTAGAAGTGATTCGACGGTCATCGCACGCACATGTATTCTAGCTGCTGGCACTTCAGAGCTCTTATGTTCCAACGGCATCATGACTCACGAGATCGCACCGCCTGTTCCGCCCGAAGTTATCGAGACCTACACAGCAGCAGTAAAAACTCTGCTATCCAACACCACATCAGCGACACCTGGACAAGCTCCGAGTCTGCATGTGATCAGCGATCTAGAACCGATGGTAAGCACACACCAACTTCTATCGTGCTTTGGTTGTTAATCAATACTAGGCTCCCGCATCCCACCTCTCCACCGTACCTTTCGAGCGAGCGACCAACCCACAGATGATCGCTGGGATGGCTCAAGGTGGTCACTTCTGGTTTCCGGGAGAAGGTCTCCTCCACTCTGGTCCAATTGCGGCACTGCCAAGTACGATGGGCGTTCAACATGTCGATCAAGGAGCCAACACAATGAATGCGCCTGCCGGTAGCTCCACGGTGATGGTGCCGGGTCCATCTACTAAGTTACATAACTTTGCTGAGCAGACAATAATGGCAAGCACCCACGCGCTTCGATCCGTGTTCAGATGTTGATGCATGATGGATGTTAGGGCTCTTCACCCAACATTCAGGCTGCAACAAACTTCCAGGCAGCAGAACAGCCCAACAACCAATTTCGCTATCCGGGAGAAGGTGTCTTTGACTCCAGTCCCCCTGTGGGCCCAGGTATGGTAGGGTTCCAACCCAATCAAAACCTAGGACCGCAGGAAACCGGAAACAGAGTCTGAATGGTACAAAGAATGGTACGAATTGGATGCAACTGTAACGTCCATTGGCATACACATCACGTGCACTGCAGTATATCTAGTTGCGCCTCGCCTAGATTACGATAGAGTCACCCCTCGTACCCGTACCTTGTAGTTCGTTGCCCGTATAGAGCGTGGTCCTGTTCGCGCCCGCCCGATCCCTCAGTAGGTTCCAGCAACCTGTATTCTAGGCATCGTCCATAATTGCGTCGATCTTTTTTCTCATCGATGATCAACGGAACTTCGTGCCATTGTCCGCGGGACGACCAATTTACTCGTTAAATATGTTTTTGACGCTATTCCCGGGCCCGTACTACTTGCTCAGGGGACAGGTTTGGGGGCACGTAGGCAGCCGTGTCTGAAACTGTCGAAGATGAGTCAATAGTCGTGAGAGGGGAAGTCCCAGTGGGTTTGTTGACTTGTAACAAGTTGATTATGTGACGAAAATAAGTCGCGTCCTCCAGTTTTGAATTCGGCTTCATCGATACCTTCAACGTTTCAACGTTTGGGTCTTCATGGCGAATAAAGCAAAGAGCGATGTCAAGGTCCTGAAAGGGCAGATGGTGTGTAAAAATGGGTCCATCGACTTGCAAAACCATTCTCACTATCGCGGCCGAGGATGCCATGTACACGAAAAAAGTGATCGCACAGACTTTTTGTTGGATACATGCTGTAGAGGTTGCGAAGCCGCTGGGGGCGGAACGCGACCGGAAAACGAGTTCGAAAGGGGATGGTGTCAAACCATGGGTTCTCCTTCTTCTTCTTGTTAATTCACAGCCAGTTGGCTTAAATACATGAGCGGTGTTGTAAAAGTAACTGAAACGCGCCCCAAATGTGTCAACTAAAATTGAGGACGGCGTATCGAGTGACAGCAGAAGAAGTGAAACACGAAAATAAAAGTAACAGCGGTCTGAAAGTCGAAACGGCGACGCGCAGAAAAGATCGGTACCTTACAATGCATTCTGACGCGACAGATCGTTTTAAACACCTCGTCAGATGAACAAGCTTTAGCGCAGTCGACATTTCAGGCAACCTCAAGGGCGCCGTGCCAAAGACAACAATGGCCCAAATTTTCGCTGAGAAAGGGGCAATCATGCGAAAAAATATATGGTATATGCGTTTTAAAACGATGATGATTGACCAGTTCTATCGTATGTATGCAGCATGACCAACTTCTACGTCGCGGATCAGAACAACATCGACACTCTCGGCGCGGACGAACTCGCAGCACTCAAAGCGGAATGTGGTCGAAGAGTTAAACAACGTTGTATCAACAGACGTAGAGAACTTGCAATCAGGTTCTCAAATATCTCTTGCGATGTTTTGGCTTGTCCTGTGTCTGACCCCTTACAGAACTCAACAGACTCAGAAGTACACCTACGGACGCAGAACTCGAGACACAGATAGAAAACGGGAAGTAGACAGTAAGAATTGCCGGGAAAGAGCGTCATTAACATGCAGCGGAGCGAGTCTCTCCGACAAGCGGGCAATCTAATGCAACGCATGATAGCGGTGTACCGTTGATATCGTCTGACGACCTCGCCCAACTCGACGGAGAATGAGCTAAATGGCGACCCGAATGGGTGCATCACAAGAAAAGCTTCTTCTCGTTAGTCCGCATACACCCTTCGTCTAAGCTCTACAAGTAAACTTGTCGTACCTTCTAGTTTTTGGCCGATCGCGACGGACACTCCTTCCTCGGACGCCGTATCCCCGGCAGAAGACCTCGGGATCGAACTCGACACACCGGGGCACTTGGCACTCGAACGTGGTCCTCTATGCGTGATATCCGGGCAAAACTTGAAGCGCGAACGCGTATTTGTGATATTCCAGCTCTTTTATATGCCGTGAAAGAGTTGCTTGCGTTACACGTATCATGAATGGATGTGAACGGCAAAGCTACATAATTCTTAAATACCCACACGACCTCGAGGATTTTGCGCCTGTGAGTCGTTGCACGATTTCTGTTGCGGCCATTATGAGTGCCCTTCGAGGACGACTGTGGGTAGTCAAGATACTGAAGTTTCATTGATTATCTCACTGTAATGGACATCAATTGTTTGAATGAGGACACCTGTTCCAACATTGCAGTTTCAACCACCTGTCCGTGTCGGTAAGGATTAGGGACACCCATATGTTAATTGTGGATACATGTTGCGGATTTGATTGAATCATAGTGTATACATCATGAAAAAACAATCCTTTCGATATCAGGGCTATGAGCACGATAAGTTACGCAAGTAAGCCAAATTTTACTCGGACGTCGTTCCTTACCTGTTTACATTTCTACTCTTTCAAAGCAGAGCACCGTCAACCTCAGTCATCAATCGGTGGAAGGCAGAGTGAGCGTTGTGGACACTTGATCTCTTAACATGATGCTTACACTCGAGCACCGCAGTCTCCA
>JBBPKB010000568.1:0-12194 GCA_038089035.1 Boletellus dicymbophilus
CGTAAGTACAGCCTCGTCTCCTGATTCGTCGCATTCTAGTGATATTTCAGCGCGCTCACCTGCTGCAATTCAGGCAAGAAACTTTACCCACCTCGACTCCCCCTTCTCCGTACTGCATCTCATCCATGGAGAGTCCTGTCCCCTCGTCTCACGTTGAGCACAAGCGGATACCAACAATCAGCTCGTCTCTCCGGCCCGCAACCAACCGATGTTCTCAATGCAGCTCTCGACAGAAGGACAACGGAAGGAATCTTGTCGTATGCATTGATGGTACCTCAAATCAGTTTGGCCAAAACGTGAGTTGCTCCGTCTCCATGCCTTCTTTCTCCGCTCACTGTCTTGTCAGAATACCAACGTCGTGAAGCTGTTTGCCAAGATCGACCTGGAAGCGATCCACCCAGGACAATTCGCATACTATTCCAGTGGGATTGGCACGCGCCCAAAGTCGATGCATATTCTCAGTCGTATGGAAAGAGCGGTCTCCGATAAGTTTGACATGGCGATTGCATGGTTCGTGTTCCTCCTTAAATTCTACTTGTATGCGCCACGAAATACCCTCACGGTAGGAATATGGAGGAAATTGTCAAGGACGCATATGGTTGGCTAGCACGAACGTATCAGGAAGGCGACCAGATATACCTCTTTGGTTGGTTGTCGGCCCGTCGCTACGACCCACCTACCTGATAACTGTACCACAGGTTTTTCTAGGGGTGCATATCAAGTCCGTGTCCTCGCGGCAATGATACACGAGGTATGGGATATGCAGGCTGTTTACATCGTTTTGTGGCGCTCAACACGTGTTTTTCAGGTTGGACTGATACGGACGCCAACAGAGAAGCAGATTGGAACGTGAGCGAAAATCGTCCCGAGTTAGTTTCGCGAGGTTTCCAAATGACCCTACCTAGGGCTTACGATCACTATGAAGCGATTCGCTCTGGAAAACCGAAGCCGAGACAGATTGCAAGAGAATTCAAGAACACGTTTTCTTGGAAGGACGCAAGAGTACACTTCGTCGGCGTATGGTAAGTTCAGTGCTTTCATACCGTCGAAGGGGTGCAATACTTATCTTGACCACAGGGACACTGTCTCCTGTGTGGGGCTTATTAGAGGGGATGTCTTCCTTTCGACTTCGTCGTCTGCAACGCATGCTTGTCATTTTCGGCATGCACTTGCTCTCGACGAGCTTCGTGTCAAGTTCATGCCAGAGTATTTCCACGAGATGAACTCTCAAACGGACGACGACAAGTCCAGGTACATTGTCCCATCCGACGTGGAACACGTCTCACCTGCAACGAAGACGGAACGACGTGAGCCCAGCGCAACTGACAGTCAAGCGTCTGGCGCAAAGAACAAGACTGCTGAAATCAAGGAAGTATGGTTTGCTGGCAGCCACTCGGACGTGTATGCACACCTAATAAATCTCTTTCGATGGAATTTAACTAACTCGGTCACAGAGGCGGTAGAAACAGGCCTGGGAAGTCCCATCAGGCAGGGAACGCATCGTTACTATGGATGCGCCGAGAAGCGGCTGCATGTGGTCTCATACTGCAGCCGACGGACATCGTTTGGGTTCCAGATGATCTTGACTTCGGCACCAGTAATTCGATGACAAGCGCATGGGGAATGATTGAATATTTGCCTATCAAACATCAAGTGTGTTTCAGTGGTTCTGGCGAAGATGCCCGGCGGTGAGACTACTGTGGCGACGTCCCTGCGCTATCGTTGACATCATTTCGTAGCTGGCATCGGCGGCAGCCACGCCGTATCATACCCGGACAAAAGGTCCATTCGTCTATACTGTACGCTAATGCGTACAAGCCACAGGCATCGCTAGGAGAAGGCTTCGACATACCCATCATGCATGCCGACCTCGATGCGGAATTGGACGATAAACTTTGGGACACGGGACTGTTCGATGATACTGCCGCGCAAGAGTTGGTAACATACTTGGGAGGCCAGCAAGGGGTTGCGCCAATATACCTCGACAGGTTATTGTTTATGCTGCGATTCAGTGAGTATTCTCTCCTTTCGTCTAGTCCTCTCGATAATCATGCGACGTTTGTCTTCAGAGGAGGGAAAGCAGTGCGTTCGGAATGTTCCAAACTGGCATGAGAAGTTTACAACCCTCATCCACAATCGTGATTGTGCACCGCTCGTTAAGCTGGTCACTATCGTCGCCTATTACGAAGCTTGTGAGTATTTTACGTCGAATTTGCCGTGCTCTACCAACGCCATCTTTCTTCTGTAGCTTGCGATCCCGATGCGCATCCCAAGTCCCCTGCACAGCTTCAAACTGAACTTTCGCAGGATATATTTGACGATGCAAAGAGGAGTCTCCGTGCTATCTTGGCTGCACACAAGCACCGAGACGGTCCGAGAGTAGTCGCCCTTCTGAGGCCTCTGACGAGACACCAAGCTTTGCGAGAGCGAATTCTCTCTGACGACGTGATAGAAACACTTATGAAGTTACTCGATGCGATCATCGACCGAACGGGAGGGAACTTTGGACAGGCGATGGACGGCTTGAATTGCTTGTTGCAGTGCGGTACGTCGGCGATCAGCGTGCATATAATACGCTGACTCATCATCCTTAAGAGGAGACACAAAAAACCATCATCAAGAAGCTCGGAGAGCCGGTTTCTGGTTCCCGTGTACCTAGGCTCTCTCGGATACTAGAAGTCGACGGCAAGTCCTAGTCCCCAAGGTTCGGGAGTGCATGTAGATAATGCATCCTTTTTTTTTTTTTTTAGATCCGCACCTCTTAACTGCTGCATTGCGTATGGTGATGGCCTTGGCGCGATTGGCGACACATAATGCGGATGGTGAGCGCTCTTGGAACATAAGACTATGAAAAACCTATGTTGACACGGGAGGAATGTAGCGAAAAACGTGTGCTCCATTGTGAAGCCTAGAGTCAGAGAGCTGGCAAGAAAAGACGAACAGCTAGTTGGTGTCCTCGCAGTCGAAATATTACTTGCGCTCTACGAGGAGAATGATCAAAGTATGGCAGGACGTTTTTTTTTTTTTGCGACCGGCTTTCTTTTCTGACGTTACATTTAAGATCATTTGAACATCCATAACGCCAACTTCCGAGTCAATCTCGCCGGTGCCTTGGTCCGGTTGAACACTGAGAGACATGACGCAAATAACGAAGAGAATCACAACGAAGACGCTGGACAACAGATATTGCGTCATCTTTTCGGCCTCGGTAAGTAATGCTCGGACTGGTGTTTCTCGTGAGATTCAAATCTTAACGTCCTTGGTATTCAGATGCAACGGAACTCAGCGATGCACAGAAAAAGCTCATCGGGGAGCTGAAGAATGCAGCCAAAGACGGCAACGCTCGGGAGCGCACCGCGGCGACGTTGACCCTTTTGAAGCTGTCCGAGAGTAAGTCTGGACCTTTCAAGTTGGAATAAAGAGCTCATCGTTGAGATCGATATCATTAGCCCAGATTATTCGTGGTTATTTCCTGGAGATCAACTTGCCGAACGTCTTTATCAATCAACTGCGACGCAAGGACAGCGCACTGCTCGCCGCTTACGCTTTGGCTACCTGTTTGAAATACAGTAAGTCGGGGGATCTTAGTGTGCGATGGGAAATGGCTAATGTATGAGTGCGACTAGCCGAAATGAAGGAGTCCATCGGAGACAACGATCTGCTGCCGAAAAACATTGTCGGCATGCTGCGACTCGACTACTTCGATGACGCTATAGGTCAAGTCGAAGGGTTCCAGATCTTTGGCGACTTCATGCAGCACCGTGAGTGCCTGCCTTGTTTATTGGAGAGAACTCGGTGTGCCAACTCGTCTGGGGTTTTTTTTTCAGCCGACCTACGGCAAAAGATTAAAAAATATAACATCACCGAAGTTCTGAACACGAAGCTGGGAAGGGGTAAGCCGAAGGAGACCCGAACGAGTTTGATCTGCTTGGACATCTTCCGGTCCTTTGGTACGTTCTGGGGTAACGATACCGGTCGATCTATCGTAGCTGATAAGCATGTCTCCCTCAGACCAGGGCGGTCCCTGGACGAGCGAACTTGTTGACAAGGGCTTGAAACATCTAAAGAACGAGGAATGGAAAGCTCAGAAAGCAGGAGTGACGATCCTCTCTGCGTTGGCACAAACAGGTCCGTGTTCGTCGTCACGTTGACGGTCCCCGCCGATGTTCCCATGAATGTAGACCACGGCGTGGAGGCCATCAAACCTAGGATATACCAGATCGTGGAGATGCTTCTCCCGGCCGGATACTTGCCTATCCAGCCGACCACGGCAGGGGCCACCACGGTAGACCCGGTTCCTCCCAGTGAGCCTCAAGAGGAACAAGCCGCGGACTCTGCAGATACTCGGCCCGAGCCATCCGCAGTGGTAGATGCGCCGTCGAAGCCACCTTCGTGGATGTTGGGTCCCGCGTGCGCGCTGCGTATTCTGGCGCAGAATAGCAAGTGTCTCTTTACCCGTCGCCTCGTATTGGAACTAATGGGGTGACCGTGTTGTTCAGAGGAACTGCGGGACCGTACTCGTGAGACGGTTCAATACGGCAGTTTAAAGCATTTGTATCTATCTGGAACGCTCGTCGACGAGACGGACACGTCGGCGTGGTATATCCACACGCCTAACCGAGGTAGATAAACTCTTAGGGGGGGGGAACTATATGTTTGTCTAACCATTTTGTAGGCGATGTCATCGACATGCTTGACAAGATGATCAAGGCCGTCGACGAGGAATTGTCTGAAGAAGGTCTCATGGCGATCGGGGACGCCGTGCTTCCCCACATTCAACACTGGGACCGGCTCGTGACGCTACTCCGCAACAGGGCCGTGACAGCGGTGACCATCTTCCCTGCGCTGCTTGGTATATCGGTCGTTGTTATCGTGGCCGCGACCCTCGCCGCGCCGATTTACGTTTCCGTCCGGATATACGAGTATGTTTTTTTTTTTTTTTCGTGAGAGCACATGGCTGATGTCTCTTCTGGGGGCGGCTAGGTTCTTTGGACGGATACTGGCGAGGCGTCGAGATAGTCGGATCTTGAATAATTTGCATGGAGGGCAGGACGCGGCGGCATCCTTGGACGCGCAGCAAAGCGACACGCTGGGCGCCCTCGGGCTCGAAGTCACAGGCGCTCCGAGCGGGAGCGGGCATGGCGGCGGAGGCGACGTCATTGGTGTGGGACCGTCATCTGGTGAACATGAACACGACAGCGAGGGTTCTCAGGGAATAGGAGCCGTGGCCGGGACTTCCCAGAGTGCTGGAGATGGCGAGATTGAAATAGCTCCCCATGGCTCGTAGGTGCCCGGCACATCTTGTCGATACCGCAAACCATCGAGTGTGAATTGGCAAGATCTTGTTCTTTATCGACTCGATTTATTCTGTATTCTGTATTTCTTTTACCTTTGGGCGGTTCCGCGTGTTTAAGTGGTTGCTAGAACAACTTGAAATACCTAACCCAAATTTTGGATCTCGTCTGCCATGACATGATTGAACAAGGTGAAGCTCGCCATTGGCCGTATTGATTCACGACGCACTTAAGTAATAATAAATGGACTCGGAAATCGTTGGGCCGTCGCTAATGACACGAAATTTAGATACAACCTTTCGTGATCCATCCAATGCACGGTCGGGACTCGGGAGATGATTGAACTTCTAAGCACAGTAAAAAATGCTGAGGGCGAGCAATAGGCAATTCGTGGATTTTATGGTGGCGCCATGTGGAGTAGGATAGTACCAGTATTGGCTGTTTCCAATTGGTAGTACTGCGGACCAGTGGGGGACAACCTCGCACTAGGGCATTTGCGGAGTCGGAGGAGCGAAAGGGAAAAGGTCCCCTACAGGCTAGTTTTGAATGCCCTCATAGAGCGCCTAAGTTTTGACGATAGAATGTGGATCGGATCTTGTTCTTTATCGACTTAATTCGTGTCTCCTTTACCAAGTTCCGTGGCGGGTTGCGCGTGTTCATGATGTAAGTAGTGGAACGATTGGTATTTTTACGGTAACATTGAACGAGGTGAAGCTCGCCAGCGGCCATAAGGTTGATTCGGGCACTTGGCCTTGCTAAAGTGAACATTGTTGCTGGGAAATCGTTAGCGCCAGGTCATTGTCACTCAAGCTAACACGAGGTTCAGATATCGATCTGTACAGCCTTTCGCCGTGACCCTGGCGGGCTGCCGACTCGAATGATAAACAGTCGGGGGACGAAACGAAGCACAGTGAAAACGCTGACTCGTGACGAGTAGGTTGTGACTTTGAGACGATTCGTATAACGGTGTGTGCCATATCGTTGATTAATTGAATAAGCAGGAGGCCCCGAGGACGACGCTTCTAAGTTACATAACTACGTGCCATCTGGTACTAGCATGCTGTCGGTCACAGGACTATTAGTGGCAAGCGAAGACATTGAAAGACAGGCGGTTCAGGTTCAACTTCAGGGTCTGTAATCATTGTGCACGGACTGTCACATACAGCATCACTATCTCACTGGCATGTGTAAGGTACTGTCCTCGTCTGCGCGCCGTTCCGAACCTTTTGATAACTCGAAGCCGAAGGGCTTAAATACATGCAAAAGTAGCTGAAACACTGGAATAAAGTGACGGGGCTCCGAAAGTGTCAACAGAAAGTGGGAAAATTGAAGACGGCGCCTCGAGTGACAGTGGAAGGAGTGAAAAGCGAAGATAAAAGTGACAGGAGGGAAGTTTCTACCCATTCTACCCCTACGGCTTGACTCCGTCCCCTTCGAACTCGCATTCCCGGTCGCGTTCCGCTCCCAGCGGCTTCGCACCCATTACACATGCACTATCGATTCACATTGCGCAAGGCCTTATCAAAAGGTAACTCGAATGGTATCATCGAATCACGATGAACATGCTGCAGCCTGCTGGCACCACCTGGATGCCGCAGCATTCAGCATCCCTTGAATTTGTCATTTTAGACAAGCCTCACCGCAGCTCATTCTGGCTGGCGACTTGCGGACCTTGTGGACAATTCTCAGGGCCTTTACGCGACGGGGATGTTCAAGTGAGTTTCCGTGACTTCTCGCGTTCTACTAGTATGCAGCAGCGCTATTTAAGTCCGCTGCATCCAAGTGAGTCGCCTGCCTCGGTTCCTTACTCCCTTCCATGGCAAATACTATATATCCCGCGGGCTCCAGTCCCCCAACACAGTATCTTCATCCTATGTCAATCCCTGGTTCTCCACCTCGAACCGAACCCAGGTCGTCCATATATCTCCCAATACCGGATTCTTATTATGGGTCGACATCTGGCTTTGGCCCTTCATCTCATACCAACTCTCGATGGTCCCCCTATCCCCCCACAGAATATCTTTCTCCAATATCTAGCCCTCCATCTCATGCCGACTCCCGGTCGTCGGCTTATCCTCCGACGCAGGATCCTTGTTTTGTGTCAATGACTAGCCCTTTATCGTATACTCCCATGTTTTCTTCTTATCCTCCAACGCGGTCTCATACCGACCCCGAGCCGCTCTCCTCTTCTCAAACATGCTCTCGTTGTAATCCCGAACCAAACAAGCGTGGTATAAACCTCGTCGTGTGTATTGATGGCACCTCTAATCAGTTCGGTGAAAGTGTAACTTGATCGATCTCTTTATGGCCTCTTGACTCACTACTTTGTCAGAATACCAACGTAGTAAAACTCCTCGGCCAAGTCGATCTATTATCGAGCACTCGGGGACAACGTACATATTATTCAAGTGGCGTTGGCACGCGTCCACAGTCGTGGAATATTTTCGAGAGTATGAGAAGAGCCATTTCCGACAAATTCCACATGGCGGTTGCTTGGTTCGTTTTGTTTCCTATAATGTACTTTCGAATGGAATTAAATAATAATGCTTCGTATTAGGAATGTCGAAGAAATTGTCAAGCATGCATACGGCTGGTTGGCGCGAAATTATAAAACGGGTGATCAGATATACCTCTTTGGTGGGGTTTTCATTACAATATGTGTACTGGCTGCTGATCATATTGTAGGATTCTCTCGTGGCGCATATCAAGTTCGGGTTCTTGCGGCGATGATTTACGAGGTGTGACACAAGTTATTTAATTTAATTTATTCGATCCATAAAAAAAAACGCCTTTGTCAGGTTGGGTTGATCATGACGCCGACGGAGAACCAGATAGGAATGTGAGTAGCTACTGTTGTAATAGTTCTTGTCTAATGAACAGGTCGTGCAGGGCTTACGATCACTATAAAGGGGCTTTATCTGGAACGAAGAAGAAAATGCAATCGCACGGGACTTCAAGAAAACCTTTTCTCGGGAAAACTTAGGAGTCCACTTCGTCGGAGTATGGTAATTTCAATACAATTCATTCTTAGGTCGACTGCCTGATCTCCGCTAGGGATACTGTCTCTTCCGTGGGACTTACGAGTCAAGATGTTTACCTTTCGGCTTCTCGGTCTTCAAACCACGCTTGTCGTTTTCGTCACGCGCTTGCTTTGGATGAATATCGTGTCAAGTTCATGCCAGAGTATTTCCAAGAAATAGAGAACGACAAGCTGTCAAAGTACAGTCGTGATTCCCCTGACTTTGTAAATAAGGCGTCTACGGTGAGCGAATTGGATTTACAGTGATGACAGAGTGACTTACGATCTGAGGGATTGAAGGATGCGGCCCCTAAAATTAAGGAAGTCTGGTTCGCAGGCAGCCACTCTGATGTGTAAGTCGGGGCCCATGGTCGGAATTCACATTGTTGAGGCTGACTCGCTGGTCGCAGAGGCGGGAAAACCAGATATGGAGAGTTTTATCACGCAGGGAACGTGTCGTTATTTTGGATGTGTCAAGAAGCTGCGGAAAGTGGCCTCTTGTTGAAGCCGACGGACCTTGTTTGGACTCCGGATGATATCAATTTTGGCACCAGTGATTCCATGAATTGGGGATGGCGCGTCATTGAGTGTTTACCCATCAAGCATAAAACATCTTTCAGTGAGACAGGTGGTTACACCCACCGGTGAGACTAATGAAGTCTTCCTACGTGCTGCTGATGAGTTATTTTTGATAGTTGGTATATGGGGCGACCCCGTCGTATACTCCCCGGACAAAAGATTCGTTCTTCTGTTTTATATGCCGATATGTATGAGCCGCCGCGACAGGGCTTCGTCATGCCAATCATACACACTGGCCCCGTCACAGATCCGAAAAGTGGACTTTGGGAGACCAAGTTGTTCAGAGACACCGAAGCCGAAAAGTTGATGGCTGAACTGATGTATTATCGTTCCCAAGATGAGCCGACATACGTCGACAGACTGTTGTTCATGCTACGATTCGGTAAGCTTATTTTTTTTACTGTCTTAATCTGCTTGGTGATCACACTACTTTTATTTTCAGAGGAGGGGATGAAGTGTGTCAAGAACGCGCGAGACTGGGAGATGGTGTTTACTACACTCATGAAGGACCCCAGCACACCATTTGTTAAGCTGGTTGCTGTCATCGCTTATGCTTGTAAGTGTTTGTGATTGCGTTCATACCGTGTAAATCCTCGTTTCTTGTTGCAGCTTGCGATCCTGACCCGGACGTAAAGTCTCTCACTGAACGTTCACCAAGTGCACTTGATGATGCAGAGGAACATTTCTGTGGCATTCTGGACACGAAAATATATTGGGGTCGTACTCGACCGGTTGCTTTTCTGAGAATTCTGGCGAGGCATCAGGCTTTACGGAAGCACATTCTCACTCCGAAAGTGATGGGAAAACTTCAAAATTTATTCAGTGAGCTAGTTAGAAAAACGGGAAACGGGTTTGGACAGGAAATCGATGAAGGAGCGAACAATAATTTTGTACAGGCAATGGGTGGCCTGAACTGTCTGTTGGATTATGGTGTGTCGGTAACCATTGTACTTGCAGAGACTGATAATTTATGATCTGTCAGAGGACATCCGACAGACTGTTTTCGAGTGGTTCAGAGATTCTGGTCCGGATTCCGGTAAGAATACACTTATGGTTTGGGACTTGCAGGTTACATCAATTGTTTTTAGACTTGAATATCGCTCGGATATTGGAAGTCGAAGGAGAGGACTACCTTAAATCATCCTATGAACGACGTCGTATGACTGCTGTGCTGCGTTTGGTGATAACCCTGGCGCACCTGGAACCAAAAAAATTCCAAGGCAAGTGTAATCAATGTCGACCCATAGAAGTCAGCGATGATGCATGGTGACCCCAACAGAAGTCAAATCTACGGTCAGGGAACTTGCGTCCGATAGTAATATGCTAGTTGGTCCTCTTGCGGTTGAAATATTACTCCTGCTTTACTCGCCCAAACAGCGTAAGTGGCACATTAGTTCTCGCCCGCTACAGCCACTAACGTGATACAGCCGATGAACAAGATGCGGGTGAGTGATTGTCGTACAAGTTAATCCCTCGAGTTAACCTTGATCCCCGTGCTCGCCTTCGATTTTGACATTTCCATCCTTTAGACGGATTAAGTATTTACAATCGAGGCGTCCGAGCAAACTTTTGCAAGGTTCTGGTCCGCTTGATCTCCGACCAGTCTGTTTCGGCTAGTAAACAAGGAGACCCTCCAAGTCCTGCACAAAAGATAATGAGGGAAATTTTTGGCTTCGGTGAATGATATTTGTATAGGTGTACCACATAATTTGATCGTAACATTCATTTTCTTAGGTGCTGCGGAACTCGCTAATCACCATGAATCTTTCATTGGAATCCTGAAGCGCATCATTATTCAGGACAAGGCCAATGAACGTGCCCCTGCGACATTTATCCTTTTGAAGCTATGCGAATGTAAGCCAAAGGTGTAACTGATGGTACGGTAATGAGCTTATCCTTATCGTCCCTTAGCCGAGGCTATCCGCGATCTTCTTTTCCGGACTAACCTGTTTAAAATCTTCATCCGTCAATTGCACCAGAAGGACAGTGCATTGCTCGCCGCACACGCACTGGCTACCTGTCTGGGATACAGTAAGCAGAATTGTGCTGAAAGGTAGGAATCGTAAAGCTGAGAGTCGTGCTAGCGAAGGCGAAACAGTATGTACAGGGCAACAAACTTAACCTCCTCGCGAAAAATATTATTCACATGCTACAATGCGGCTACTTCGACGGTGCTGTAGAACAAGTTGAAGGGTTTCAAATCTTCGGACAACTTATGAAACATGGTAATGGACTACTCTAGCTGGCTCTGCGCCCCACATTGATCTATTTGAGCTAGATGAACTCCGGGAAAAGATCAAGAAACTCGACGCCTCTGGCGACCTGTGGAAAGAGACTAAGCGACACGAAATCACCGAGCTCCCGCGCAGGAAGCTAGGAAAAGAAGAGAAACATGACATCACCAAAGTTTTGTCGATCAAGCTAGGGGGGGGGCAAGCCGAAGGATTTTCAAACGAGCTTGATTTGCTTGGACATTCTCCACTCCCTCGGTGCGTTTTTGGAGGACAATTCCAGTTTGTCGTACCTGATGTCCCCCTTAGACAAAGATGAACCCTGGACTGACAAACTCATTAAATATGGTTTCGAATGTCTACGGAAATCAGAATGGAAAGATCAGAAAACGGGGGTTGCAATCTTGTTTACATTAGCTCAGACAGGTATGCACGGGTTTCATCATGAAGGTTTCTTCTGATGTTCTGTGGTCTTAGCTTACGGCAAAGTGGCTATCCGCGACAGAATAGGGGAAATCATCAAAAGGCTTCTTCCAGAGAGCCACGAACAAGAAGTGGGAAATGAAGCCGCCAAAACAACTCCTCCGATCGAAACCCAGGAGTGGCCAGTCAACAAGTCTGATTTCCCAGCTCTGGAAAATGTGATGCGGCCTTCCTCAATGCTGGGACCCGCATGTTTGCTGTGTCTTCTAGCTCAAGACGGCAAGTTTTATCTCCTAGGCCCTAATGTTGTAAGTAACTTGGCGATGCGTTATTTCAGGGGAGCTGCGCGATCGTGTGCGTGACACTGTGGAATATAGCAGGTTAAAGCGTTTGCATCAATCTGGAACACTCATCGGCAAGGATACCAAGGTATGGTATGTCAACTCTCCAAACAAACGTATGTCATCCTTTATTTATTTATTGGGAGAGAATCTGGAATATATCACTTGTCTATTTTAGGTGATGTCAATGACACGCTCACGGAGATGACCCGGGTTATCGACGAGGAACTGTCCGAAGATGTCATGTCCAGGGATGACACCGTGTTTCCCCATATTAGCCACTGGTTGGAGCTACTCGATATGGGTG
>JBBPKB010000569.1:0-12192 GCA_038089035.1 Boletellus dicymbophilus
CAGATGTCGCTGTCGGTGAGCCGAGACGCAGAGGATGTCCGACGGGCGATGATAAGATACGTAAGCAGATAACGCAACACCCCGAAAAAGGTAAATCTTCGGTGGCTGTGAAGATACTCCACCAGCATGTATGACAAATTTGTGTCTTTTTATTTCTTCGGCGAACATCCATCTCGAGTTCCACCGCCCTTTCCTGTGCGTGCCGTCAACTTGTTCGTCCCTCCCGTACGCACCACATTCTTTTGTACGTTCACGACTCTCATCATCTTTGGGACACTTGGTATGTCTTCTCAACGGGCACCGTTCGGCGGCTGACTTTGTCATAGTAACTTATACATCCTCGCCCGCATCATCTCTCGCCGGCATTTGCTTAGTCCATTTTCTCACATCTCCGTGCGTGCTTACTGTCTCCCCAACCGCGCCGTATCTTTGTCTCACAAACGCTGGTCCAGAATCCAACATTTAACATCGCCACATTCTTCACCATATCTCCCCAGCTCGCTTTATGTCTTTCTTCGTCTGCTTCTAAGCTCTCAATCCAGGTTAGTCGTGTCGCCCATTATTGTTATCTATCATGAGCCTCCCCAGCCTAGTCAGCACGAATCATCGCATCCCAACATGTCCTCGATGACCGTTTGCACAACGGACACGTCCATTGTCCCTTTTCCATCCCTGGATTCAGCTCGCGCACAAACGTCTAACACCGCATCCAACCCACTTCCTTATATTCCTTGCCGAAACGCACGTTCGAACCCTCTTGCCATTTCGGACTTATCAACGCCACACCCAAGCATATCAAATTCTTCCGAGCCTGCCATATATCCGCACCAAAGTCGCCCTGCAACTTATGTGCGGTATGACTCGGGGTCCAGCTCGTCTTCTTCCACCCTTTCGGACGAAATACGCCCTACCATCATCCCTCGCTCAAAACGTGTCCCCTCGAGTTCCCGTGATTTTATTGCTCCTGCC
This sequence comes from Boletellus dicymbophilus, assembly GCA_038089035.1. Classification (NCBI taxonomy): domain Eukaryota; kingdom Fungi; phylum Basidiomycota; class Agaricomycetes; order Boletales; family Boletaceae; genus Boletellus; species Boletellus dicymbophilus. The sequence goes on from JBBPKB010000569.1 coordinate 970, forward strand.
ACTCCGGCTTCCACACCTGTCAAACCTCGATCCGATGGGCGTTTATCTGCGGACCTTGAGTGCCGAAAACAGACCCCCCTCCGTGATGCGTCCGACGACGAAGATTTTGTTCGGCCATTTCTAGTGCTCAGAAAGCCACCGATCGGTAAAGTCGGAAAATTAAGGTTGGAAGGTTCTGCCGGGAAGCATGGATGTCGCCCGTCTGATTCCACTCATCGGGCACCCGCTGTGGCTACCCCAACCAGCAATCAGCCACCGCAGACAATCCGGAAAAAGTCGGGCCAGCCCGTGAAATCGTCCCTCAAAAATACTCGGCGGCCCGAGCTGCATGTTATTACTGGTGGCTCCCTTGCCAAGAGCGAGCCTGTTACGCCCACTCATGCAAAAGCCGTCCACTTCGACTCCAAGCTGGAGCATGTAAAACTGTTCCTGGCGGAGCAAAAACCATTGGCGGTCTCGAGGGACGGCAGCCCTACCAGCGATACAAGCGGGGATGAGTTCCCATCATTCATTTACGGGGACCGCGACAATCACAATGTCAAGATGCTAGTTCCCAATATGCCGTCACCCCCCAGAAAGGACGAGAATGTGGCGTTGCAAGGGCTAGCGCTTTCTCATGAGCAGCGTACCATCACAGGGACGGTTCGCGTTCGGAATATTGCGTACGAAAAATGGCTTGCCGTCCGTTTCACTTTGGACTGGTGGCAAACAACTAGCGAGGTCACCGCTCGATACGAACGATCAATCGAGGGTGGTGCCTTTGATGAATTCACTTTTTCCATCCGCTTGCACGACTTCTGGTCGCGTATCGAAGAGAAGACGATATTCATCGCCCTGCGTTATGCCGTGTCGGGGCAAGAATACTGGGATAACAATGCTGGAAAAAATTATCACATCAAGTTTGTCTCGGGACCTTCTTCAGAGCCGTCTAGTGCGGTCGACAACGAAGCGAGCCTCAAAGACTTGAAACTTAGATTGGAGGATCTTGCAAAGGCTAGGTCCCCTCCCGTCCCCATCCCTTCCTATCGGCTCGGTCGGTCATTCAGTGCTGACCAGTGTTCTTCGTTGGTGAAATCATCCGGTCGGTATAATTTTACTTCAGCACACAAGACGAAGTGGGCAGGGGACACCTCGCCTCTTCCCAGCCGCCATACGCGCAACCATACATATCCCTCCGGTGTTCTGACTACTACCCACCCGATCGCTGTACCGTGGTCCAATAGTTTGACGACTCCTGAGTCTGATGAAGTCCCAACACCCCCGCGACCACAGTCACCGGCAACACTTCCTTGTGCAGGGTCGCCTTGGATGGCAATAGATAGTATTCCCACGTCGCCTGCAAGCTCCGAAACTACGGTAGCTCCACCCGACAGTCCTAGTCTGTTGTACTCGCAGGACGGCAAAGGGCGCAATCATCACCGGAGTTACATGGAGTGTGCCAAGGAGGGATCACCCGCCATGCGGAGAACGCCCCCTGGGTCCCCTCTCAGGTGTACCTCGACGAGCAAAGACGAGTTGCCGAGGGTATGGTCGTATCCTATTACTGGTCAAAAGCTGGGATCTACAGAAAGCTTACCTCGACAGCAGCAGTCAGCATTCAAGCCACCTCTCTCGATACAGATCGCACCAGTTGAAGATGGTGGGAGCGAAGAATCGACGCCCTATGATACCTCGGAGTCGAGTTCTGCGAGCACGTCATCTTGCACGCCGTTACTTTCGCCCAGCTCTGAGTGCTCCCGGAGTGACACAAGTTACAAACAGTTCATCGAGCGGTTCGTCGTGGCGTCTCGGTTGATCCTTGATTATTTTTCGCTGATCTGTTTGTCCACGTAGATTTTGTTTCTACACCGGTGCAGATTCTTCGCACTCAGGATCCCCACCTGAATCCCTACCTCGTTCGCACTCGACCTCCAGCATTGAGCACTACCTTCTATCCCACTCGCCTCCCCCGAGCCTCTCATCTCACATGCGAGAACGGAGGTTCCCTTTTGAGTCAAGTAATTCCAATCCGCCGGCCGTGAGCGTTTGACAGTCTTCTTTATTTGCATTCTTGGTGGAAGGGCTTGCCTTTTTAAACAGACCAAGGAACTCTAAACATTACCTCTGGAGGACACTTCGATGCCTGCGCCTCGAATAGGCCCAGACATTCAAGAACCCGCTAGCCAGACCACGTTATAAAAACGTTGGCGCTCATTCTATGTGCATATTTACTCTCATCTCCTAATGATCTCAAGATGCCGTCACGTATGGAGGGATAATGAAGGGGTACACGCGATGCACCTCGTTTTCACTATCCTTCTGAGATTTTACTTTTTTCCCCTCGCTTTTTCTCTCCTTCGTCATGTAACTGTATACATAAATCGTCTTTCTTTTTTCGTTCTCTGGTTAATATCCTTGGTTCGTGTCTCTTCTATCTCACGGTATTCCCCTCCCCTCCCTTTGGTGAATGTTACTTAGTCCCATGGGTTTGGGTCGTTGTATTTATTCTATTCGTCTCCATCCATCTCTCTCTTCCATACACACTTACTAGAGCAGGATTGGTTTTGTACATGTTACATTTCTCAGTTTTATCTAACACACTACATATGATGGCTGTGTACCTATTACTTGTGCGGTACATGATATGAGTCAGTTTGGGTGACATAGTACTGGTTGAAAGCTAATGTGGCAGGGTGAACAAGTAGAGTTGCAGGGTTTTCAGTAGTTTTCAGAAGTATGCAGAAAGTTTTTTTTTAAAAGAAAACCTGTTGCTAGGGTGCATGTGATGGCACATGACGAGGAAGATGTAGCTTACCAATAATTCAACTGTACGAACCACACGAAATTTCGTATCCCTACCACAACGACGATGGCGGGACGACGCACAGCGTAACAGTACGTTCGCGTCACTCGCCCCCTTGTGTTCACTGTACTCCATCCCGATGGGCAGGAGGGCGGTGCTACGGCGCATCCCTCACAACACGACGACGACTGTGTGCAGGAAGGCAAGGTAGCGCAACACCGTGCCCCACCACATGGCGACGACAGCGAGCGGGGGCGATGGCCGGGTTCCCGTCCCAACCACACGATGGCGAACGCAGCGCAACGGCGTTCCCCACAAACCCCCACTATGCGACAACATCGAGGGCGAGCGCAGCGCAACAGCGTGCTCTCACCGCATTATGACGGCGACGACGACGAGCGTGAGGGCAACGCAAGGTACGCGACCTAAACAGCGACAGCAAGAGTGGCGCCATGGCGCACCTACCACCACCATCACGCTGGTGGCGAGGACATGGCCCACACAAAGGCGCGCCAACCACCATTGTGACGACGATGGAGGAAGCAACGGGGCAATGGCAAGCGCGAGGGGAACGCATCGGCGCGCCCACGTGGGCGAAACGATGTACCTCCACCGCGGCGACAACGACGGCGATCACAATTGCAACGTAACAGTGGGTCCCCACCACTACGCCCTCTTCACGTGGACAAGAGAGCGGGCGCGATGGCAGAATGGCAGCAGAGTCAGCACAAAGTATCTACATACATTCTGTAGATTTATTTACATTTTTATATACAAGTTTAGATTCCAAGAACCCCGGGTATACCTTGGCTCATTAGTGGGTCTCATGCGACCCACTATTTGTACTAGTAGTGCACTAGTGTCACAACTAGTTGTGCAAAAAGCTGCGAGCTTGACCGATCTAATTTAAACTCCGCTTGAACTGCTGGAATCATCCATGCACAGCCTTTTTCCAAATCTAGGCTTTCTACTCTAAGCAGAGAAATAGATTTGTCATTACATTCAAATAAAATAACAATATTGTATAGGGTGTGAGAAAAGATAGAATACACTACCAAAAAAGAAAAATGATAAGATAGCTAGTGGACTGAGGAAGAGGGGAGCAAGAAAGAGAAGTGTGCTGGTGAGTGCTGGCATGCAACATGGGGATGACCCTGTCATGTACAAAAAAGAAAGAGGGTGAGGGTGAAGCACATTGGTGAGTTAAACATATCTGTGGTCAGCAGGGGGCAAATGCACATATGCAGGTTGTGAAAGAGAGAGAAACTAAACATGGAGGGAATGGAATGGCATAATGTGCAGAAGGAGACAATGTTGCAGGGTGATGATAATGAAGATGACATGCTCATTCTCACCTTACCATGTGCCCAACAGACTGGTGTCCAACTCAGCTTGGGCTCAGGCTCAAGCTGGGGTTTACTACCTATATATGTATAGTGTACATTATCAATGGGTAATAATTACAATCTACTAGGCATGTGCCCTTGATACCATTGTGATGTGGAAAATGCCATCATGCTGCACTCTTATTTGTTGTTGTCATACAGTGAGGGGATATTGAAGTGCTGTGCTTGCCCTCATCATTGTCTGTGTGGGGGGAATACTTGTTGTCATAGTTGTGTGGTGGGAGGACACTATTCCTTTCCAGGTTGTTCCACCATTTGACCACAGAGTCTTTGATTAAGCTTGTTGACTTGATGTTCAAGATCAAGTTGCTGTCACTCAAGGTCATTGATGTGATTTTGATATGTCTGATGTCCTAAGAAGGCCTGATATTGGAATTGTAAAATTTCCTGTTGAGTACATAGGAGCTGCATGTTGTCCACATGCTGCTGTTGGTTGAGCTGTAGTAGCTCCTGAATCTGGACATGCTGCTCATTATTGATGTTTTGCAGCACCTCAACCTGTAACATATGTTCTTGCTCCATTTGTATTGTCATATTGGCAATCTCCATTATTTCTTCAATATGTTTGGTGCAAGATCTAAGTCCTGGTGAGCCTCATGTAAAGCCTGTGACATGTGGCAATAAAGGGGATGTCTATCATAAAACTGCTGTCAGTGGTACTTGTCAAATTCTTCATTCCAGATGTGCATTGTGGGAACATCAAAAGTCTGGGTGCTGTGTTTCAGTAGTTGATCCTTGGCATCTGTTTAATTGGCCCAGACATGTTGCCATGAGGGATGACCATCTGCTTCTATGATCTCCTGGCCTATCTCATTGGTTCTGACTTCTCAATAAGGTTCTGCAATAGTACTGTCCATTACTTCCATCCCAAAATACCTGTTAAAGTGGTTGTGTTTGGCCATGTTGTATTGCAACCAGATTGATGACACCATCATGGTAACACCATCAGTGTGAGTGTGGGCATGAGGGTGGAGCTGTTCAAATACCAGATTAGGCTGGTTGATATGGTGATAATTCTTGAGATCAAAGAAGTCAGTATAGTCCCTGTTGAAGGTTTCATACCCTTGATTGTGTACAAGCACATGTTCCATTTCACAGTACATTGATATTGGTTGTGCCCATCCCATAGATTCTAAAACTGAACAAAGCTGCTCTCCATAATAAATAGTTCCACCAATATGATCTGATCCTGACATTTCAATCCCTGCTGCTGCAAAGGAGATCCTGTTGTGATAGAATGCATGTTGGCCTATTGCCAGAAGGACCTGCTCATCTGGCATTGTCTGCCCATTGATCCTGCAAGTTATGTCTAACTGAATGTGAGGTTCCAGGAACCTTGGAGTGTCCTGGCAAAGGTAAGGTACAAGTTGTTTTTCCTCCACAGATCCCTTGACTATCATCAGGTTGATTACAGTTTTGTGGACCTGAATAAATGTTGTCATTGCAGGTGGCCATTCTGGGATTGGAATTATTTCCCTAGTAACTGGATCCTTGTTGATGCTGGTTCTTGGGACCATAGGATGTACAATCTTGAAATCAGCAGGATAAGTCAGTAGATTGCCAAGATGTGGTGATGGTAGACAGAGAGGGGTCAGCTCAGATAGATACTGCAGTTTGAGGTTGTTCTCCTCTAATTTGGAGGATCTCTCAAGGAATCCTGCTGTGAACACTAGAGCAGTTAGTCTCTCATTCCCTTCTACCATCTTCCCCAACTTGCCTTAACTGGAAAGCAGGAAACTGATATTGTTCACCATGGTGCCTTGTGCCACAGATTGAGCATGGCTCAGGATGGCAGTTCCCTTGTTCTCAGTGTGCAAGTCCATAGGGTCCTGGATGGGATGCAGCAAACTGGACCCTTCTTCAACATTCACATCAATTGAATTCCAGTTGCTGTTCACAGCTGACAGTTCTCTCCAGTTCCAAGAGCAGGGCAATGGCATTGTGGAGGAAGTGTTGAAGGACATTTTCAGCAGGTGTAGCAGGAGTGGAGTCTAGCAAAGTGAAGATGGTTGGTGGGATATGAGATGGTGTGGGATAGTAGGATTCATCTGAATCCAATGATAAAAGTGTATTGCATGGAATATTAGGCTCAGGCACAAGAATTGGAGATGAATTCTCTGTACATGTAGAGGAACTTTTGTCATATATAGCCTCAAGAGCTGGCAGCTCAATTGAGTTAGAGGACAGTGTAGAAGGAGGAATGGGTGGTGCAGAAAGAGGATATTTGAGAGGAGCCTCTTCAACAAGTGTTGTCAAAGATGATGCTTCCTGTAGCTGTTCTGCTATTGTTAGTTCCCTAAAAGGGTCCTGTAACAATATCTGTTCCACAGCATGAGTGACATCCTCAACAACAGTGTCATTTGTTCATTGATCTATACTTTGGATTCTGTTCCTGATTGTTCTCATAAAGTCCAAATCAGGAGGAGCAAGCAAATATCTGGGTAATCAAATAGGGTGATAAGGAGGACGATTATGCCACTCATCAAAATAGGAATCCGGAGGAGGAACTGGAGTGGAGTAACTTTGACCTATGTTTGATGGGATCAGGTTGATAACCACTTCAACTATCCTGATAGGGTTTTCTTGGTTATTTGTAGGTTGAACTGTAATCAACCATTGTAAATGAATGTGAGTCCCATCATATGTTAAAGTAGAAGTTGTGAAAAAAAAAAGAGTATTCCTCTACTCTTTCTTCTCTCCAGTACATTTGTGCTGTACTGGAGTCAGCATTTGAGCCACCTCTCTTGACTTCAAGGAAGCCAAGAATGGTATATGCCATATAGTTTAGGATGTTTGTGATCAAAAGAGTGCATCCACCTAAACAACATATAAAGAGGTCAATAATGGCCTCAAGCTCTGCTTCCTGCTGAGTCTGTTATGACATTGGTTGCAGTTGGTGACAGACAGATGTGTAGCAAGAGATTTAAGCAGGGCTCATAACCCTGAAAGAGTAGACTAGAAGGATGGCAGTACCCTCTCACTGAGGTGCACAGGTGGCAAGGGGAGATATAGTCAAGTGGAGAGACACACTTGACAAGCAGAGTTTAGACTTAAGAAGAGAAATCCTCTGTTCAGGTACTTGGAGTACAAGTCCAGAGGTGAGGGTGATTAAGAGAAGATGTCTTTGATAGGATAAGATATTCAAAGAGCATCTTATCTGATATGATAAGATACATGGGTTTATATACTACTATTCAAGTGGAGCTTGAATTGTTTATCTAATCTAAAAGATGCAAGATCACATCACTATGACATCAGAATGGCATGAAATGTCATCATATATGATGACTGATGGATGACAGATGTCAGTGACATCATATCTCACCATAATTGCATGATGTGAGCCATAGAGGCATTGCCTTATCTTATCTAATCATAGATGTGATAAGCGATTAGTCATGTGACTTGTCCATGGTGAACAATCATGTTTTTGACACCTCTCTTCCAAGGAATAACTGATTGACAAAGTGAGGGATATCTTCAAATCCTGGGATGGATGAGCATTCAAGGGTAGTGCATATGCCAGTGTATGAGTGGTGTCAATTCTGAATGAGCCTAGTATGGAGTGCAACTGGTGCTCAGTCCACTGGTTTTGGTTTCAGTATTACTTCTCGTGATGGCAATAATGGCATGTAGAAGTTCTCTGCTGGGTTGGGGAATGGTAGGTCCCAATACAAATGGTCTTCCCAACCTCCATTGTTGGTGAAGAAAAATGGTTGTCCTTCTCAAGCTAAATCTCCTTGGACACTGCCTGTACTGCCAAGATTGACTTCAGTCATCTCTTCCTTGATAACTGCTGCATAGGTGATGATGGACAACACTGAACAAGCAACACAGGTCAGTTCTCCAACTCATATGATGGTCCACAACCAATCATCAAATCAATAAACTGCAGCAAATGAGCTAACTTTGAGACAATCAAGCCCTATGCAAATAAGTACTTAAAGCAATGCTTGTTTTCTTGAACAATGGCAGCAAATAAGCTGCAACAGCACAAATGAGTGCAACAGCCAACTGCTATGAAAGGCAAGTGAAATAAAGGGTGCAAATGCTTTGGACTGCTATGAGTGATCAGCTCAATGTTCCAAAGATGAATACATATGAAGCAACCATTGAGGGCACTAGTGCAATTAAGCATTTCACATCTGGGACATAAAAGAACAGTCTTATCCTAATGAAATGACTCACTAAAGAGCCTTATTTCACTTAGAGACAATGCAAGCTGGGAGTATGCACTTTGTGAGGTGAACACAAGAGGACAAGATTGAGAGTCCTCTGGTGGGGCATTGCACCTTTATATACTAAACTAGGGTTTACATCTGTTTGTACATGTATGGTCCAGTTTTTACACTAAGGTAAATATGCCATTGGTGCTGGTTTTAATTATACACAGCTGAGATAAGAGTCCATAATGCCATTAGCCAATAAATATAGAATACGTAGGTTTGGCATAGACTTGCAGAAGTCCATGCACTGCCTTGTACACAGCCGAGATAAGAGGGACTTATGCTATTGGTTAGGAGTCATCATGAGTCATTGTGAGTCATGAGCAACTATTGCCATTGGTTGGAGAAAATAGGATCAATGAGCAATATATACCATTGAGCCAGAATAAATAGGATCAAGATATAAATAGCACAGGAAGTGGAATGGAAGCAGAAGCAAAATGGGTGGAACTCTGTGTCTATAAATAGAAGGCACTGCCACAGTGTGTGAGAGTGGATGCAGGATGGTAGCAGAGTGGAAGTCCATATAGTGCAATAAGTTATTGAGGTACAGAGAGCCAAAATAAATAGGGAAAAATAAGAGAAAAATATAGCCAAATAAGCCATTTCATAACAATCATGATGAAATCATGATATACATCAGTATAAGTAAATGCTCAAGCAAAGAAAAGTGAAGGAAAAAGTATAGTTGTTATGACCTCAGGCATGAGACCTTTAGTACCACATTGGCTGGACAATCTTACAGCTCCCACTATAGCTGGCGAGATATAGAGTAAAGATGTGACTGACAAGTAGGAAAGTGTAGCTTTATTTCCTTAATACCTTGCAGCTCAAGTCTTGTGACTGAATGCCAACAAAGATACAAGTGGATTAGGCTAAGGTATATGTTACATGCGAACCCCTATTTATACTCTAAGGAGTATATGCATGGACCAAGCTGTACATATTCCTATGATCTAAATAAGGTGTTGACTACCAAGTGAGCCCAGGATAATACAAGAATGTGATGGGGATATTGTACAGGTTTAGATAAGGAGGAAATAGAATAGAAGTGTACAGGAAAGGTAAATAAGGGTATGTACTTGGAGATAAGAGGGTTTTAACCTAGGATCATTAGGATCTATGATCCAATAAGTGTTCCAAGGGTAATGACTACAACTATAATGTACCATTTTATATAAGTATAGTACTAGTATTGTAACACAATGAGAAGTAAAACACCAAAAATCTCCTCTGCCCCTTAACAAGGTTTTTTGATGATGTCATGTTTTGGAGTGGTAGCAGCAGTATCCTCCATGGTCATTTCTTGGATCCCTCAAGCAATATCCTCTAGCTAGTAAAACAGGTAAGGAATCAGCTTGAGATGAATTTTGGGAACTGACTGTGTTTTCCTATTCCAACAAGGAATCATGGGACCTTCCTCCTTGTTTTCATATGATGATGTCCCCTAGTGTCATTCTGAAGACACCTTGAGCTACCTCTTCCAGCTGTGAACAGGTAAGTAAGCCAATAAACTTAACATGAATCTTGAACACTGACATCATCATTGGGTACCTATTCAGATACATTTTGAGCAATCTTTTAATGTAATGGTGAGTACAACATTCTACTTCCCAGTTTTCACATACCTCATGTTGGCTTGCCAAGTTACTGCTTTGATCCCTACTTTGAACTTGGTCATGGTCCACTTTATCATTTCTTTCATGCATATGTTTTTTGCTCTTGTGACTTCCTTCCTCTTGGGGCTGCAAGTTGAACAAATGCAAAGTACTGTCAACAGCATGTAAGTGAGTACTTTCCTCTTACTTGCCCAATTATTTATATATCTTCCTAAGTTTACATTCACTCTGTGCATTTGTTCATTTTATGTGCACATCCCCATATTTTGGTCATTTCATGTATGATATCTTGTTGTTTTCAGTTCTACTCCCTTTGTATCTCCTTATCAACCTTCATGCCCAACCCTTGTGCATCCTACCAACCTTTGTATCTCCTTGTCAACCTTGTATTAGCAACCTAATAAAACACTACCTTTGCAAGTATACACACTTGATTTCCTCACTCTGGTGTTTAATATGATGCTAAGTTTATACAATCAATTTCTACTCTAGGTCTAACATGTTTATATAGAGATGCATTGGTTCACTTGGTCTGAAGTGAATGGTAACAGCTTGGAGCTCAAGCACTCTGAACTACACTTTAATTCTGCTTTATTGTCCCCTCATACCCCCTATTTGGTACATGCCCATCAATACATGTATACTTCCTTTGCTGTCCAACTTTCTAACTGTGAGAGACTTGTTGGCCTACTTGGCAGGATACTTTGTGGGGCAATCAGTGGAGTACTCAGTGAAGTACTCAGCAGGGCACTAGTACATATTGTAATATATGTTCAGAATCATTCATTTTGTATGTTACTCAGTCATATTCTACTTCAATATCTTTACTATTATGGGTTATCACACACACAATATGTTGATGTGTACAATGGAGAGTGTGATATAAAATAAGTTAGTTTATCATATTTGATAACTTATGTTAAATATTTTTGAAGTTCATTGGCAATATTTAATTTAAGTATATGATAGGTACAGATAGTGTAATGAATATCCCCCATCTCATGGGCATAAATGTTTTAAATCTGATATAATTGAATTGTTTTCCATTCATAACCTACTGTTATATGCTAAATCTGGACATAATGTGACTGTTAGATTACTAGTGCAGGCAAACTCAGCCATGTGATGCGAGGAAATTTAACCTCCGACGCCTAGTCATGCTATAGCCCATTCGAAAACTAAGTCAAAAA
>JBBPKB010000570.1:0-12187 GCA_038089035.1 Boletellus dicymbophilus
GAGGAGATGGGGTGGCCCCACTATCATCACCGAGTGCAGCATTCCTTTTTTTTCACCAAGGAAACCCCCCTTCGTTCGTACGCGACCGATGGATATTCTCTCTGCGCTGTCCTTCTTCGCAACCAACGTCCCCACCGAAGAGTTGGACGAGGAACTGTCTCAGATACCAGCTGATGAGGCCAATTCGTCATTTACCCAGTGTTCGTGCGTCGTCGCATGAAACTGTCTCCTCGTAAGCGTCGCCCTTCGTTCCCTGTTTTTTTATTACATGCTCAACTTCTTTTTTCTTGACAGTCCTCTGGTTTCGTCATTCGCTACCTCGTCCTTCCTCATTTGATTAATCGCCGTGACTATATCACGCCTTGTCTCGCCTCGTATCTCTCTCCCGGATCTGTACAAAACATGCATCTCGCTCTCTCCTTAACACGTGACGACCCAGATATTTGGTCGCACCCTAATCATCTTCGTTCCAAACGCCCTCGTGCTCTTTTTTTTTTGTCGCAAGACGGACATCTTTTTTTTATTCGATCTCTCGCTTGATCAATCTACACTCGGTTTGTAGGCTATTATTTATTGGGTTAGTGATGAACTGGATTTGGGCGGCAGACGGGGCGTGTGAGGTGACCATCGTCAGGATGAAAAGCCGTTGGGTTTTTTTTTTGGAGCCCTTGAATCACTACCCCTTCATTGTGTTATTTACCGTGTAGACAACCCATCCCACTCGCACGCACAACACACGGTCTTTTGTTGTACTTAAACTTAAACGCGAACCTTTTTTTTTTCTTCCTCGCTGACCCTCCCAGGCGTTTCCTTCAGTTGTGAAACCGCTCGATTGAGACAATAACATCAAACGAAGCTTCTACTTCGAGCGTCATTGTATCAAAATATTTGTTCCATCAGACCCCGAAGATCTGCCGATATGATTTCCGTATCGAGGGAAGAATGAATATATCAGGGGGTCGCTCCTACCTCGTACATATACAGCTATTGTTCAGGTTCCGCATTGTCCCCGCACGCCGAGACTCCGATAGTGGGCGACAAAAATAACGGTGTCGGCAGCGATCCTCAGCGTACCAATACCGACCCAGCGACGAGTCACGTCCAGCGGCATTACCCGCTCTCACCACCGAAGAGACCATATCTCACAAGCATTCCTCTCCCTTCAACCCGTTCCATCTGACTAGTACGTCCAAACTTCCCCATCCCAGATTCCGCTCGAAACCTTGAACGTCCGCGTATCTCCTGGCACATACGATGCGATATGAGATCGTTCAGACTCTTCCAGGAAATTGTCCGGTTTATCGGGTGTTCTTCCGACTCACGTCATATCGCCAAATCTACGGACGAATTCAGACGATGGTGGGTCGCGACTCGGAGTATCGGTTCCATCCCGAGCATCAGCGGGTAACACGCGGGTGCGTCGTTTGCAGGGTGGAAGCGCCGTGGAGGTGACGGATAATGTAACAACCCGATCAGTACGTTGTTGGAACCTGCCGTGGCTAGCGGGGGGAACACTGAGGGATCGGGCGGGCGCGAACAGGACCACGCTCTATACGGGCAATGGAACTATGGGGTACGGGTACAAGGGGTGACTCTCTCTTCTATCTAGGCAAGGCGCGACTAGATATACTGCAGTGCACGTGATGTGTATGCCAATGGACGTTACAATTGTCCTGCATGTACATGTAGGGAGCGTATATCAGATCTTTTGCATACTTGCGATTTGGTTGTGAATTTGAAGGCTGTTTGACTTTTTGCTCTCCGTTCTTTATTTCAGGAGGCTGCTGCTCGAGCTTGTGCCAGTGGCAATGGATGAGCAGATGGAAGATTGATCTGTAAGGTATCGTCCTCGTCTGCGCACAGCCGCTGCTGCCTTCACTTTAATTTTCGCTTTTCACTCCTTCCGCTGCGTCTCTCGGACCACTGTCACTTTATTTCTCGTCTTTTACACCTTGCGCTGCCACTTTCGGGCCGCCGTCACATACTTTTCATTTTTCTTACTTCGCGCTGCCACCCCCGGGACGCCGTATTCACTTTTTTCACCTCACCTTGTCACTTTCAAGACGCCGCCGTCATTTTTCCCACTTTGCCTTGTCACCTTGGGGACGCCACCTTCACTTTTCTCACTTTACCTTGTCACTTTCAGTCCGCCGTCACTTAAGGTCGATGCGCGCTAAGCGTTGAACGACTTTCGTAACCCCTTTCATGTATTTAAATCGAGTCCTTCAGCCTCGAGCTGCAGAATAGAAGAAGTTCCCCCCTTTTCTCTCACTCGTCCTTTAGCCGCAACGTGCAACTCGATTCGACCCACCCGACGCCGACCACGACATTCGATACTTCTAACTTACTTCCCCCTTTTTAGGCCCACCCCTTTAGGCTTGACGCCGACTCCTGCGAACTCGCATACCCGGTCGCGTTCCTCGCCAGCAGCTTCGCAACCCTTACAGATCTTCATCTTTGCGATATTTACCGGTTGTACCACGGTTCGCTAAGGAAGTAAAAGAAGAGGAACCTGGGCTGCTGGACTATCGAAGTTTCAGTGGCCTAGTTATAGCATACACCTCCTTATTCCCACTAGTTGAAGACACTAGGGAATGGGAAGTTCGTCCTTGTCTTTCATGCCATCATCTTCGTCATGGCAGTACAAGACTACCACATTTTCAGTGACAAAAACTTCTTGCCGTTCGGTGACGTCTAAAATAATCGTAACGACTAAAATCTCCCTCGACTGAAGTGATTGTATAAAGTAGTGAAACATTTGAAATTCTCAGCCAACAAAAGGAAATTTTCCTACACCCGACGATACCTAGTGTCGCGTGGAGCCGCACCCTTGAAACCCATCCCCCAGTGCGGTTCCGGGAAATTCACTGGCAAACACTGGTCGGCCTCGGGCTTATTGGAAGTTGCCAATAATTGTTGCTGGTCATGCAGAGGTCTCAACAGAGAAAGACCCAAGTCCAATGATGTCCTCAGTAGATGTCAAGCTACTGAGGGAATAAACTAGAGGAAACTCGAAGGTTTGTACGCTCTAAGCTTATCTAATAATTACCATAAAAGGTAACCTAATGCATGCTAGTCAAAAAATAACAACAGGGCTGAGAGTCTAGACCCGTCTAGTGTAAGTCCGAGGATATCAGCTACACGATTTCCAAGAAACAAAAAAGAAAAAAGACAGGAACACATACGAATGCGCCTATGCAGCAATAGAGCAATTCGAGATAACCGCAAACGACACCACCAGGTTGGATAAGGGGAACAGTCTGTTCTCAAATACTCTGGCTGTGGAATTCATTTAATCGACCCATGGTATCTTTTCCAGACGAAGCTGACTCGCGTACTGGTGGCTATCACAGCAGAGGAGGGTCGCGCCGTTTCCGCGAAGATCAAGACCCTGGGCGGAGACAACGGGATGAATACGAACGAGCATGATGAGAAGGACTCGGGCACAGGTGATTCAAGTTGAAGTAAATGATTGAATCCAACCCGAGTCGACCCGACCCGAACCAAAATTTACCCCGCGTCCGCGTCACGTCGTCGAGAAACATGAATATCGTTGACAAAAAAATAGCACGTGTATTGGGAGTGGTAGTAAGCGACGACATAAAACGAAAGCAACGGCTCTAAATAGTCCTAGACGAGTGGATGCCAAAAAAAAAGAAAAAGGGAGAGAGGAGGGTATATAACGACTGGGGCGCATTTGCGTTCCTACTTTAATCATTATACTTACCGTATCAAGCCTCAGTCTCTATTACTAGACTGGGAAAACGGATTATACCAAGAATCTAAAAGTGTGTGAGTCAACGGAAGGACAAGATGACAAATGGAACAGACACAGACAATCTAAGCGAAAAAAGGTGGACATGTCCACTGTGAATCACGCATTCACGACAGAATACTAATACGACAAATGAACGAGGGGGAACGATGAGCAATAGGAACGAGAAACTTACAACGGGAGCATTATCCACCTGCACAAGAGGACACTCCGATGAATGTGGATGGCGGATGCGAATCAAGGACGACGTACTGGGACGTCGAGCTCCTTTGGCGGCTTACAAATAAAAGGACCCGAAGCAATGAAGTCGCCTTTAGGAGAATAGGCGACGCAAAACATGTCGCGGGGGAAAATGTACCGAGCTACTTCCCTCGTGCTCTCCAGATCCCATACATAGGCGGTAGTCCCGCGCACGCTCGCCAGAAAGCGGCCGTCCGGGGAAACGGACAGGCAAATGTACGGCCACAGATGCTGCGCAGTGATGCCTGCCGAGCGATCACGCCATCCGCGTATTTGTGCACCAGTGCGAGCGTCGTACATGGTAAACTGGCCGTTGGTGAGGTTGTTGGTGATGACGTGTGTGCCGTCCTTTGTCCACTCGAGTGAGTGCGCCCGGTGCTTGATCTCGAGAGACGGTCGGCCGGTAGCAAGCTCCCATATCTGTATGCAGACGCCGCACGCGGCAAGCCGGGTGTCGTCCGGGGAGAATCGTGTGCATCGGGTGTTTCCCTTTCGGGGCTCGAGAACGCAGACGCAGCTCCCGTCGGTGGCGTCGCGAACCTCGAGGCCGTCGGACATGTACTCGCGCTCGATGGCATAGGCGAGGAGACGCGTGTCGCTGCTGAAGTGGACGACGCAGAGACAGCGGCTGATGGTGGACTTGTCGAACGTGTGCTCGATCCGGCGGGTGGCACTGTCCCAGAGGGTGACCTGGCCTCCGTCTCTGTAGGTGCCGCCAGTTGCAAACTTTCTGCCGTCGGGAGAGACAGCGACGGTAGTGAAGATGGTGGAGAAGCCGCCCCGGATGACCTCGCCATCGCGGGTTTTGTCTTTGATGTTCCAGATCTGAAGCCCCGAGCCGACGACGGCGATCAATCTGGCGCCATCAGGCCAGAAGGCGATGCAGGGTATAGAGGCCTTGTGTTCAGGGATGAGTTCAGTGGGCTGATCAGCGGACGCGGCGGGCTGATTGTCGGCGGGCTGGGTGGGTGCGGATGGCATATCGAGAAAGAGATGCGATTCGGCAAGTTTGGGCCAACCTGCCACCCGCCACCCACAACATTACATCATAACCCTCATTATATATTGGCAATAGCATACTTTATACAGCAACCCACTCCATCAAGACCGGAAGATGTCCTAAAGCCACAGCTGGCCTCGGCCACCAGACCACTCTACTCGACACCATTAGCGTTGCAATCCAAACTTGTTTGAGCAGCAAACACGTACGTATGATGGCCTTCACAGCAAGCGGCAATCGGACTGCAACCAACACCGCCTTGAAGAGGCATGCAACTCACACCGAGTGTCTTCAAAGGCTGTACCTGCGTGATTCATCAGCTCACGGTACCCCTGAGCCGGTTAGAATGGATCGGCAGGAAGCTTTCACAGCAAAGAAGGGTCGAGCTCTCGGCGCAAACATTGGGCGCCTGGGCAGAGGCGAGGAGAACAAGTGGAAGATGCGCAACGATGCGAGTAAGCATGACGACTTTTTTAAAACGAGTGTTGGACTTTGTAACGGCTGATGAGAAGAAGTGCACCTAAGAGTGTCCGCCGCACAACGAAATGCTTGGGTTCGCAGGCTTTCGGTTGATCAGCTAGCCACTATGCTCTAAAAATTTCGTTACATATGTAGTAATTTTGAGGCCTTACGTTCATCGGCAGAGGATAATCTCGTCATGATCACTCAACAACCCACAGCAGGTGCTATGAAAATACGTCAAACGATCTTCATCCAACAGTCTCGGTCAGCAATCAACTTCAAGTTCGATGTTCTTCAAAATAAAACGTCTTGACCGAACTCATGTTACACGGTACCGTTTAAAAAGGCGTGTTGGTAAATGTTTTGGTTTTGAATCCCGAAACAGACTCCGGTAACGACTCTCTCCGACGTAAGCACTTTAATGAGACATGGCCAAGGAAATTAGATGCTTCATATTGGTGGCTAGCCACATATCTACCAGGTTTTAGTTGTTACGCTCCAGAATCACCCGGAAGTTACTGCGAATCATCTACTGCTTTATTGCGACGAGTTTGACAGCGATCGTCCCGTGAGATGACCGCGAACTGACCGCGTGCTCGAGAGTGAAACGTAGGCTATGAAAAGTATAAAGTTTCATCATAGGTGCTGCACAGTTTTACTAGCACATCCCCCAGGGTGAGCATACGAAACAAGTCATCGCTAGCTAATACAGTAATACTTGCCACCCGCTTTCTCTCATACCCAAGGCTGCCTATTTATCAAGGGCGTGCAACATCGTAAGTGTTGGCGTTCTATTCTCGCGCCGTTTCCGTTTCCAACGATGTGTGCATGGCACGACTTAGGCTAAATAGCACACTGAATTCAATTCACATTGTAACGCGATGATCTCTGAAGGTGCTCGTAAAAAGCTTTAGAGATCTTCGATTGACTTCAAAACAACCCTTCTGATAACGCAATACTAATGCACGTCGAAAATAGTTCCAATCATAAAGGCGATAGGCGAAGCTCTTGCGTCATTTGGAAAATTCGCGTTACGGACTTTGAACACGTGTGGCCCTGATCCTTGTAGGGGTCCTGGACCGAAGTCAAGCGGCTCAAGTCAATGAAACGCGAGACGCACTGGACTACATTTTTTTCCATCAAGAATTGACGCCAGTCCGTTTTCCAGATATATGTATAAAACGAGTCTTTAGCGTCGCCACGAACCTAGTACAGTTGAGCACTTGACAAGGTTCTTTCTTCCGCTCCCAGCAAACTGCGATATCATTTGACATTGAAACACAGACCGTAGACGGGCTTGTCGAGTGTGCGTTCAATCTAGCATCAAAACACAGCCAATGATAGTGTTCAAATTGGACGATAGGACATCGGGAAAAAATATTGCATCTCGACTCTTAGACACACATTAAGTATTTGATTTCAGGTTTTGCACCGGACATCTAACTGCAATCAAACCAATCGACCAGGATGAAAAGTTTTACGAAGAACTTGCGTACGAACTGATAAAATCGCGCAGTCTAATTCATGCAAATCCACACAGGTCGGGTTGACAAGCAGAACATCATGCCAGAGCGGCCGTCTGTTCTGATCCGTGCATACTCATACTGTCTACATTACACAGGCACGTTTAGTCGTAATGTTCAACTGTTAGCTACACTCATCAATCGATTATACTATACATTAACCTGAAAAACGCGAGCCCGCTCGACGTGAACCGTCTAGAACGCGCTACAGACTTACATCGCTTCTCGTTCACGGACTCGTGGGACATACACAATCGGGACCTTTTTTTCTCTCCTTCCCCACACACATGTTCAAAAAATGTCGGGTGAATCACCCTGGGCAAGTGTGGTAAGTGTGTACTGTGAGGGGTACATTTTCGATTGGTCTGGTTGTTCCTGATCAAGCCCATTCCGACAAAATATACCGATGTTCCGCAGGAAATCCATAGCCATCAATTCTTAGAAGTCCTGGTTTAACGATCAATCAAATCTAGCTTTCAAAAGGTATCACCGAAATACTTCAACACGTTATCAACGAGGACTTGGAATGTATCTACCAACATCAATCCTGGATTCGAGGTTGCACACAACCCTAAGTCGCCTGTTCTGTCAGACACTTCGACCAATCCGAGGGTACGGTATGTCTTTATAATCGGGCTAAGCAAGTCGTACGCGCCAGCATTTTCAACCCTTCCTCGAACGGTGAACGCATACCAGAGTCTCAACGCAACATACATCGTATCGCAATCAGTAGTTACGCCGCAATCGCCTCGAGGGTGTAGCACAGAACAGTATTTGGTCTGCTTACGAAATGATGCGGGAGCCCGTGTTACCCCACCTGATTTGACCAACGCAGCAGTATATGCATTTTTCGATCAAATTCCTGGAATTCAAGGCCTCGGTGGAGGACAAGGGGGGCAAGTGGGGGAAGGGCAACAATGTGAGCGAATATGCTGAAGTGGCAAGTGTTACTAGAGTACGTTGACACGTACGAAGAAGAGATTGGCCACTCAGAAACGTGAGTTACTGCAAGCATTACATACTTGCATTCCCGCTCGTGGGATCTCATTTCTACCACTCGCAGCTAAGCGTGCCAAACAATCGTATATCCTCAAAACATTAGCAACTCAACTCGAGCGAGTACTCACCAATGTTTATCTGGATGACTCTTCGAATGAAAACTTTGCGCTCCACCTGATGATAGGGTAGCTTCGGATCTAACTGCCAACAACGAACTCGGACGCTCATTAGGCCAATTCAAACCGTTATAGCGAACGCGTTCAACCACCGTACTAGTGTACCAGCGAATTACTTAGCGCTCGCACCAGCCCGAGGCCAAAACACCGTCGTTCGACTTCCACAATAGCAAGTCTGCTCGCTGGTAAACGGCGGATCTTCGCTCATCAAAAGTTTCGGTGAACCTCCCCTGCATGGTTGCGATAGTATGTTGTTTCTTTTTGACTAGCACGCATTAGGTTACCATTTATGGTAATTATTAGATAAGCTTAGAGCGTACAAACCTTCGAGTTTCCTCTAGTTTATTCCCTCAGTAGCTTGACATCTACTGAGGGTAAGTAGCACACTTGCTTACATTTTCTACTGTAACTAACCTACTACAGATTCCATAGGTACATACTTTAATATAGTAGCTTGACATCTACTGAGGATTCCATAGGACTCGGATCTTTCTCTGTCGAGACCTCTGTGCGACCAGTAACAATTATTGGCAACTTCCAATATAGTAATGCCCTGCACCTGGAGGAAAATGTCTGGCGTGTGAGTTATGCCACTGTCACTGCATGCATTGATTAGAATCCGAGCTTGTTGACCTAATATTTTGGTAATGCCCTGCTTCATGTGTTGTTTTTTTTTGACTAGCACGCATTAGGTTACCTTTTATGGTAATTATTAGATAAGCTTAGAGCGTACAAACCTTCGAGTTTCCTCTAGTTTATTCGAGGGTAAGTAGCACATTTGCTTACATTTTTTGCTGTAACTAACCTACTACAGGTTCCATAGGTACATATTTTAATACAGTAGCTTGACATCTACTGAGGGTTCCATAGGACTTGGATCTTTCTCTGTCGAGACCTCTGTGCGACCAGTAACAATTATTGGCAACTTCCAATATCATGAGCCTGCTGATAGCTTCGATCGAAGATTAATTTAGAGCAAATGTGAGCATATCAAGCTTCTTTCACCTCGGTGGTCCGGTCTCAAGGGCAATTTCGGTCACACGATTCCATTGAAACTTGGAGGCACGTCGTGCACGATGCAACTGACTTGTTTACTTACTAATGTGGACGGGTTGAGCCTGAAGCAACGTCGCGTGACACAAGCAGACATGAAAGTGGTGTGAAAGCTGAGGTCACAAGAAAGTTCTGTCTTGCTTGTTGTGTTCGCAGCAATTTAGAGCTCGAAAAGTGGACCGAATACCTTGCGGGGCGTATCATGATTTCCGCCGGCGGAGCCTCGACAAGCCACTTGGCAGAGTACCATCATCCCTTTGTTAATAACTTCATCGTACTACCGCATAACTCACACTGGCATCAACCGTTGTAGGCCTATTAATGGCGACTCACGGTCTGTATGCCATGTTTATCGATGTTATATAAAAGGCGAGGACTCCTTGTCGGTCTGCCAGTGATAGAAATGAAGTTTATTAAACTTCGGCCTCACCCAAGTTCACCTGTGACCGATCGGTTACTTTCAAACCCTCATTTTTCTACTAAAGTTCTACTCAACCATCTCTAGTTTCGGAGAACTCGAGGCTTCAAGGCTCAGAAGAGAGTCGTTCTACTTACTTATGTGCGATACTCATCCGCTCGCCAGCTGCCTAACTGAACCGTCAATTTGAGACGGTCAGTTCAGTTGATGTTATCCGAATTCGAAAAAATCAACCTTTCCACTGCAGTATTGCATAGGGCCGAACCATGGAAGGTATCGATGATACCCGTGGGGTAGCATTCACCCCTATCTTGGCGAGTCTGTTGATGGTGATCGTCATTATAACGTCACCTGCTTCAATTCAGCGAAACGTTAAGTAGGTGGCCAATAACCAAGTCCCTCGTGTATATAAAAAGAGGTATCTGATTCTTCTCGAAATACATCAAATCTAAATCACCGACGTGCAAGAGAGGCGTCGTGTTGAAGGATGTCGCTTATGTATGCTAGAAGGCTCACTGTAACCTGTAGAGTACTTGTGGTCACTAAAGAATGACTAAGTAAACTACAGCGAAGTATAAGTGATTATATAATCACTAAATAAGCGTAAACTATAGAATAATTCCAGCAATGTATGCCTTGACTCGAGCCTTCGTTCTTGAATCAGTGCGTCATATTAGCTCGCCTCCCTGGCTCTTTTCTCAAAGCACCAACACGCCAAGAATTCAATATATCCTGCGCTCGATGAATGGGAAGCGTTGTGGGTCAGTCAGAGTCGTTTCGAAAGTTGTGTCATGCACATGCAACCCTTACGGACTGTCTCGGCTCGTTGTCGAAGGACGCCCAACCAGTGGGATACCACCCTCGCCCCGTCGTCTCTGGACGGATGGTTTCCCATAAATACGGGGGAGCCGAATGTGTGCGTATGTGAGCGCTGTGGAATTCAGTTGGTATGATTTTTCGGCGCCAATCCTAATGGGAATCGTAGATAGACATCAAGTCAAGACCTTTTTTTTTTTGAAATCAATTGATCTAGGCCAGCTGGCCGGACGTCAAAATGGCCTGTAAAGACAGTGCTGCGAGAGTACAGTAGGTACCCGCTGGCAGGTTTATGCCCCGTGTGACACGAAACGGTCGGAACTATATTACTCCTACTTAAGTTAACTATTGATGCCTATTGTTAGTCGCAGCGCAGCACTGAACTTGTCCGGACCGGAATTCCGATGACATGGCGCAGCTCTTGCAAGTGCAGCCTAATTGAGGACACGTGCCGATCGGACCCGACGCGCAGCTCGGTCAAACGTAACGGAGAGCTTCGAGAATAAAAATAAAAATAAAACAAGAACTTCACGGCTGTGCTTACTTGTCATATGAACGCCTTGAATTACCGATACGCCGCTTCCGGACGGCTCACCGCAACGACGGGGTCCATCGAGGTCTCACAAAACAAATATTGAACTGCGGAAGACAGTGCAGGTGTGACCGACGATACCTGGCCAATGATGGTCCTCGAAGATCGTGACCCACCGCCAGTTTCACCCCAAGGATTGGCGAATACGTATCTGCCAACAATATCGACATCATCGACATCAGCAGTAGTACCTCCTTCGACGAAAAGTGTGGTATAATCATGATCGTGATCGTGATGAGATGAGATGAGATAGATAGGTGACTCCGATGAGAAAATATGTGTCGATTCGTCTAGCCAAAGCCTCTGAGGTATATGTAGACTCCGTGATAAGTACAACTTATGAGGCTTCCATCCTCGGACCCGGCCCGCACGACGTAGCTCAAACAGTAGTGAGTGGGTCACAACCAATGGCCACGCATCATGGAAATTCCCCGTCATGCGCCATGACCCACGTCATGATTAAAATAATTATACATCTATGATGTTCAGATCAATGAATCAGTAATTGATGCCCCGTTTAGATAGCAAGCGCAGCAAGCAAGCACCACATACCTTATTGTTATGGTTTACTCGCCGGCCGATTACATTATTTCAAACAATTGTGCGCGGTCTTGAACAGCTCACGCTGAGTCGAGATGCGGACACGCCCAACAATTAATTTTTAAAAAGTCCTTGTAAGTGAGCCCGCAGCACGGTCGATCAATAAATCGTCCGGTAATTATCTAACTCGGAAGAAACGAAACGAAACGAAACGGGTGGTGTGTGTGCTGTATAATACAAATCCGGCGATGTAGTAATGGACCACATCATGCGTCATGGCACAAGGGCGCAGCCTACTTTTGATGTGATGTCACGGCCAACCTGATGCTTATCCTTATCGCGAAAAATAAAAATTTGACGTGCACTGGTGGTAGGACACCCGGATGACTATCTGTTTCATCATGGTCCCCCCGATCCGGAACGGCGTCGCGCAGTCAGAGACCAATATATGTACATGAGTGCGTGTGGCAGAAAGGCTCACTCGCTCGCTACCAGGGTACACTGTCAAAGCAGAAATGACACAACAAGGCGCAAGTTGTCTTTTCTAGAAAACGTTCGTGGAAGAAGCTGACGGCATGTGGAGAGGGGCTAAC